>KZ308224.1:252693-263954 GCA_000376725.2 Ladona fulva
GATCCAAAGAGGTATTTATTAAGTTAAAGGTTACACCTAAGGAAACAGGTTTCCACAGTATGGTGATGTGTGTACATAATTTACAATGTTTTCATTGTAAGTAGGTTACACCATTGATGTTGATTATTTATTGATAATTGAATATAATCAGTATTTCCTAGATTTCTTTAAATGTAGCAATATTTAGGTACATCAATTTTGCAAAGGATTTTCAACAAGCAGGCTCCACCGGATTTTTTTTTGAATCGACATAATTTTGCTCTTGTCTTTAGTATATTCCTTCAATTTGTTTGATTGGTTCACTGTTGTTTGGTCTCATCAATACCTGAGGTTAATTTATTTTCCTTTCATATATATGTATGTTTATACATTTATAGGAGCTCCCTATAATATAACTTTAAGGAGACCATGAAATTACAATGAATAAGATTGTTTTTTCAGCAATATGTTATAGCTTCTAGTGTAGGACCCGGCATGGACTATGCTGGGTTGGTTTCTTATATATTTTATTCTTTTGGCCACTGTCTCCATAAAATCTCAATCCTTTTGTGATATCTTCTTTTAATAATATGTATGATGTAGAATTTCAAACATTTAGAGATCTCTTTTTCTGGTATTTCTCTCCTTCTATATTGTGAAATAATTTCTGATAATAGAGTGCTACGAGTAATTAGTTATCAACATGCACTTTCTCATTGTTTTGCTACCTTATCAAACCCTAACACTGTTTTTGATACTTTGTGCAATTAATTTTTCACTATTTGATGTGACTTTTACAGATGATTTATTTTTGTTTTACTCATGGTATATTTCTCATTTTTATGGACAGGTTGCTTTTAATGGCTAACAGATTTGTATTTATCATCTTGCTACTTTGTTATAGTTTCTGGAAATATAAAGGTATTTTATGCTTTAAGTAATATCATCTCATTTTTACAGATCTAAATTTTACTGCTGTATCAAAAAAATCATTCCAATTTCTTATGTTAGGTTCTGTACTGCAATAGGTTGACTTAATAGTATGCAATGTTTATTATCATCTGGTAATCACTATTCTGAATTAATCTTTTATAATATAATATTTGTTTGTACACTATATCCTTAATATTTATCAAAATCCTTTTCAGAGTATTAATATACATGCTGTTGGTCTGTCAACATACATGGATTTTCTTTTGTTATGAATAAATATTGTTGAAGGTTAAGGTTGATTACTTACACATCTCTATAATATTATTTGTCAGGTTTTTTCCTCAAGCTAAGATTCTTAGTATTATTCTTTGGCAAATGACATCCTTAATGTATGTTGATATTCTTTTCAGAGGCTTCATTCCTTAGGTGTTTACTGTTGACTTATATACTCCAAAAATATTTTCTTGAGAAAATGAAAAAGGGTTCTGTCATTACTTTGTGATAGATCACTTGAATATATATGAATTTCTGTGGTATTACTTCAATCTCCCTACTTTTTATACAGTGTTCTGATAACATTTTGCACAAATTGATAACCTATTTTCTCAGCTGTAATTAGGCTAGAATTGACCTTGATCTTTCTAAATTTTATTGTCAAAATTATAGGTTTACATATATTGTCATACTATTACTTTTTCACAAGTAGGTTTCTCTGGATATATCTTTGTGTCATTGTACTTTTGCTCCTGATAAGTGTTTTCAGTTTGTTCCTTCAATTTGATTGGTTCACTGTTATTTGGTCTCATCAATGCTTGAGGTTTATTTCATGCTATTTCATATGTTTACATCTATGCATTTTTAGAAGCCATCTATGAAATAATTTTAAGGAGAACATGAGATGACCTTACATAACATAATTTGTGTACAGTCTCCATAATATTTATCCAACTCCTTTTGTGATTTCTTCTTTTAAAAGTATGTATAATGTTGAATTTCAAATATTTGTTGATCTATATTTAATTTTTCCTGTATTTTTCATCTTCCTTATTGTCAAATTCTGATGATCCAGTGCTATCTCAGTTATCATGAACATGCATTTTCTATTGTTGGTTTGTAATGTTATTATGCCGCAATACCAAAATGTTTGCAGGTATAAATATTTCTTCGCTTTTCAAAGTTATTTTCTCTGTTACTATTTTAGCTCATTTATTTGTTGCAAATTAATAAGATTTGCTTAAGGTATCTCTCTCACTTTTATAGACAGGAGGCATTTAATAATAGTTTTGTAATTACTATCCTGCTTTTTTATCGTTCTGAAAATGTACAGTTATTTTGACTTGATTTTAGTAATAATCATCTCATTTTCACAGCTGACAGATTGTTGTATTAAAAAATCGCATTTCCTATTTCTTACATTAGCCCAAAACTTGGTTTTTCATTTTTATTTTATACTTACTAGGTAAAATATTTTATTCTAGTTCATAACTCATATTGTATCATAAATGTAATCATTTTTTTATACCTAGCTTTGATTTGAAATTTCACTGATTTCACCATTATTTTTGATTAACCATTGATGTAGCAGGTTCCCTTACATTTTGGTAATTCTTATTCATTCCATGCACATGCATGTGGTCTTTCATCTTTTATGTTGTAATGGTACTACTATAGCCAGGAGAAAAACTATTGGGAAGACTCTTCAGTAAAATAATTTTTACATTGTATGTTATGATAACTCTATGCTGTTTTTCTTTTCTGGCACCTATGAGGTTTTTGGGATATTTTATAGGTGGCTCTTTTTTTTTTCTTGCTCCTTGATTTTTAGATACCTTCAATGCTTAAGGTTTGGTTTGTGGTCAATGATATAGACATTTGTATTTTTTTAAATACTCAATTGTATAGTTTTATTCAGAACATGAAGTTGACATAGAATAACTGTTGAGTATGCAATATCTTCTATTTTTTAATATATTGTCTATTATAAAATTAAAATGTTCTTTTCAGTTTGCTCATATTTTTGGATATTCTATGTTATCAAATTACCTACTCCCATAGATAAATTTTGAGATAATGCATTCTTAGTTTTAGGTTTCTCATATTTACATATTTCCTTAGAAAGTTCATTATTTACAAACATTTCCTCTTCTTTAATGTTTTGATATAATACCTGTACTTTATTTTTTGTGTAACAGCATCATTTGTGTGGAACTTGTCCTTTCAACTGAGGTTTCACACAATCATTGGCTAAAAGTGAATATTTCGATGTTGCTTATGTTTAGATCTTCAGTAATACTGTCACGTTTTCCACGCAAAATAACAACACTCTAGTCACTCTACCCAGCTCTTTGTGCGCGCGCGCGCACGCCACACACCACACAACAACGACTATGCCCGTGCCACACACACCGTACTTTCTCTTTTTTCCGTTATCCCTAGTGGTCTGTTAGGGAACTAGATTAAGGAGAGTTATCTGCTACAATACATTGTGGGATTCATTTCTGATCTTTATAGTATGTTTGTTTGGTAGCTATAAGCATTTCCCACAATTTTATGGTAGATTATGTGTATAGACTCTCATCTTATTTAGACGTTATTTAAAATGCTTTTTTGATATTTTCCTTTTTCTCTAAAATGTTAATAACATAGATTATTATATTGAAGTATTGGTATTTCTGACTTAATTTTACTTTCCTATAGGTAGCTAGTACTACTGCAATGCTTCAGTAATGAATATTTTGATAATGCTGATGTCTTTGGAATTAAACTGCAGTGAGCTAATCTGTTACTATGATAGCACATTTTATAGTTTTATCTCTTATGCAAGTCTTGAAATGTTGTAAATGAAAAACTTTTTATTTCGATCTATTCCTTTATTAATGATATCCAACAACTATTCAAAAACATTTATTCCTAATGTATTATTTTTAGACTTGCTACATCCATGACAGGTGTTGATATTTTTTCAGATTTTTCTTTCAGTAAAATTTTCATAAATTCGATTTTCCTAGTGGTTAGTTGAAGACTTTGTCATTTGCACATTGTGGCCTTTATTTCTAATCTGTATAGTCGATTTGTTTGCTAACTGTAACTATTACATTTTGTGATAAATTGTTTAAAGGGTTTGTACTGTGATCTTATTTTATGAAATTATTTTGAATGCTTATTTTCTAGGTTTACTAGGTTATGAATATATTGAGGATTCTGATGGCTGTGAAATTTATTTTCTATGAGTTGCTCTAACTACCATAGCTTAATTTATAGTTTTATTTTTCAGACATCTGATCATTTTGTAAATGACCATCAGCTTTTTATTCCAATTATTTATGGCATTTGACAACCATACAAAAAATTAATCATTGCTGATTTATTCTTTAGCTTACTATATCCGTAAAGGTGTTGACCTTTTTCCTTGGTTTTTTCTTTCAGAACCACTCATGTCTAAATATAATCTTTCATAGATTAAACGAATACACATATTTTTGTCACAATGTATATATTGTTACACAGGAAATACTTGCAGAAAAGGATGTTAAAGATTCTTTTTCATTATTAATATTCCCTTAAATCTTGTAATGTCCTTCAGGCTTAGTGCCCTTCTTATGCTTGTATGATAATGTTGTACAAATTGTAAAATTTTAAATTCAAATCTCTATGGCATATTGACTTGTTTTTGTGCTTTAAAGAATTAATAAATTTTAACTTGAAGCTTTTTGATCTTGCTAATGTATGAATATTTCTTGAAAGTTCACTGTTACCTTAGCACACTTTAATGTGCTATACTTTAATAATTGTAGTTTACACTGGTTATTGTCATTAACTATAAACTGAATATGTACACTGTTTAAATGAATTAACTACTGCCATGCTAGAGTAAGCTTATGGACGATTGCCTTTATTATGAAAAACCTTATTAAAGTGTTTTGTAACCTTCCTATTGTTTAAGATAAGCATGAGTAATTATTGTACTTATGTAACCTTTTTATGTCAGTAAATTGTTGCTTTTGGAAAATACCAGGCAGTGTTGTCCATTCAAAAAGATTGAGTTGAATTGAAAATAAATAAGACAAGAAAATTCTGCTTTGAAATTATTTCTATTTGTTGTAGTCTTTACTCCATGACAAATATTGCACCACGTGAGATTGGAATTTTAGAACCTATTTAGTACACTTGCTTGCAAGGGATATCTATTTGCCTCAAATGTAATAGTACATTTTTTCTTTAACTCACAATCAGTTCTAATAACTGATATTATCCTTCCTTGTGGCTGTTTTCGTAGGGCCGTCAGTTGCCCTGTTATTTAATTTTAAATTAAACGTTTATATGGTTGATTGTTTCATGAGTTTTGTTCTCCTTAAAATTGTTTATTGCTGAACAGAAAACTTCTAAATTACATTACAATATTTTTGGCTGCAAAATAATTTAGAAAAGAAATGGGTTATGTTATTATTTGAACACTTTCATCTTGAGCTCTCTTGAATTGAAATCTCCCTGAATAAGAGAAGAAACTAAAGATTTCAGACTAAATTTTCTGTGCCATTTTTGTTGAAAAATCTTTAAACTCGGGTGGATTAAATCTTAAGTAAAGCCAGTGGACAATTTGAAAAACCTTCAGTTCTGATACCTATCATTTCTGTTTGGTAGTACATCAGATAATCAGAAAAATTGATTGGAGATATACTTCCTACATTCCAAATTCCAAAATTTTTTTTTCGACTGAGGAAATGAATTTAGGAGCACTCATTACCAATAACTTAATGATAATTTCAAGACAACAGCAGCTGTTTCCAGCTAAACAATCTTTCAGGTGGCTACCAAATGCTTGTCTGTAAATTAAACCAACTTGTTGGTTGCAAAGGTCATTTTGACTATTCAAGATATAATATTTCAAGTTTGACTATTTACTCTTTCTCAAGCAAATCCTTAAGACTACTTTACACTTTAGATTATATATGAAATTTTAATGTTAACAGAATGTTATGAGCAATGCCTATACAGTGGAACATGTGGAACTATATAGTAGAACAATCGAGAATTATGTATTGAATGTGATAGTCAAGACTGAAAATTGCAGCAATATTATCATTTATTTCTAGCTGGACATAAGGATATTTAGAGGACTGAAAATCCTACTCATCCTAGTGAGACAGAGGTAATTCATGTAGACTAACATAATGGGTGTTATAAATAAAATGGAAGTCCTAAACCTAGAAGTGCTCCCTCACATTGAGTTTAATGGACCTTACGGTAAACCAGAATTTACAGCAGTATGTGAGTAAATATATGATAAATCTGATCTAATTTTTCTATATCAAGTAATAAATAAAAGTCACTTGATGAAAATATTGAATGTTGATGAGCATAAGAATGTCCAAGAATGGGAACTTTCTTAAGAGTAAACTTAGCCTGCAAAACAAAAGCATTCTGCTGGTCCCAAAGCTTGTTCTGCTGTCAAATTTTAGGTGTCATAAGATAATTGCTTAATACTTTTATTTTCATGCTTGGATCAATGCTATCCTCTTCCCTGTATCCATACCTCTACCTTCCTCTTCTTCACCATGAAAAATAATACTTCATCAAATTGTTTACATCTACATCTACATCAATACCCTACAAGCCGCCTTTCGGCGTGTGGCAGGGGGTGTTAACACCGGATGCTCGCGCTATTTCCTTATTTTGTTATTATCGCGTATCGTTCGCGGAAAGAAAGAGTCCNCATGGCAAATCAAACCGGAGTTGACTAATCTACCCTCATGTCTTATAAGGCATTATGGATATAATATAGCAGTACAGAGGTTTTTGGTGAAGTTTGCCTGCTGGTCCTTCATGCTGAGGGAAATGTAATTAGAAAATGGTGACATGTAAGAGATTGTCATTAAATTCATGACGAATACATGGACCCAAAGAAAATATCTAAAGGTATTTATTTAATTTGTTGTCATAGCATGATTTTGCCCATATTTTGGTATACAATCACTTCATGTTGTCTGCCTCCTTAAATATTTCATACCCTGAATGGGTATATATATTTAGCAAAATAATTCACACTAAATTGCAAATATGCAGGCTGTTATATACAGGAATTGCTTTGAGTTTTTCTTAGAATCTGATTGCTGAATTTTCTAAAATTAATCTCTTTCAATTTGACAATTGTGAAAAAGATACTTCCATTTTTAAGAATTTAATTCCTTAATAGAAATTTTTGTACTGATGTTTGTAAGAAACGGCTAATGATACTGCTATGGATTTCAGTAAAATTTCAATACCTGCAAAAATTAGTGGCTCATGATCTCCCTATTTCATTGTTACGAATGAGACTGAAGTTCAGAACATATTTCTTCCATTGTTTATATTCTTGATTATGCAAGATTTAATTCATTGCTAAATATCTTTAGGAAACCTGGTCAACTATGAAACATGCACATGGTGTTGTGAGATGGAAAATACAGAAATGGTTGTTCAAATTAATTCTGCAACTGTTTTGATTTTGTTCCATTCATATGGAACAAGTCATACCGGAAAACAAATTGGTATGTAGAAAGATCTTATCTGATTTGCATACATCATATTAGTCTTTATAGAAGTATACTTAAAATTTTATCATGGACAGTGCTCATCTACCTTGGAATGGAAGCTTCACAAAGGAAATATGAAAGATGATCTCAGAGAATGAAAGTCTATGAAAAAGTGCAAAGATTTAGAAAGTTTGTAGATCTGATGCATTTGCTGCATGTTTTGTTTGGAGTGTGGTGTTTCATAATGGTGAGAGTTGGACAGCTAGAAAGGAGAATGAAAAGTACTTGGATATTTCAGAATGTGGCTGGTTAAAGGACTCCTGAAGATAGTGGAATGATATATTAAAAATGAATGTTCTGATGAGAATTTGAGAAGAAATGTGCTGCAAAAAATACAGACATATTTGCTTTGGTATAAGGAATGCAGGAATTCTTTGCAAAGAAATCCTAGAGATAATTTAAGGAAAGAAAGAATGGGGAAGAAGGTTCTTAACAATGCTTGGTTGCATAAGAAATGGCAGAAGCTACAGTAAAATGAGAGGATATAGCACAGAGAACAGTGGAGGATATGCAGTTTAAATGTCAGAAGATGGCTCTACTTAGTAGTAGTAGTAGTAGTAGTACTCGCTTACCTTTTGCAGCCAGTATATAGATATTTTGATGGCTTTCAAACTTTGCTATCTTACTCAAATATTTTATCTACTATGGTACAGAACTAAGAATTTTATTTAAGGTGAAACAATATTTTGATCCGATATTGATAATTTAGTGTAAATGAACACAATCGATATTTCTTATGATTTCCTTTGATTTGAGTTGTCTCACTTTCTCATTTGTTTAGTTATCCATCTTGTCAAAAACTTTTTTTTACATTTTGGTTCTCCACGTCCTTATTTTTGCACTGCCCATCCCTTAAGTATGTGACAATGTTTCATGACTTGTGGTACCATTACATTTAGAGATGACATTCTCTCAAGGGACCTAACACATTTATGTTGATGTTTGGTTTTATATGAATTCTTCTTTTCTTAGCAAATCTGAGATGATTGATCTACCTTCATGTCTGCTAAGGCAGGCTGAAAGGATATATATTCTAACCATGTAGGCCACTTAAGTTGCCATAATATTATTTTATCATATCAATGTCCTCATTTTCTTAATATTTGTCATATAATTTATTTGAATGTTGTCTTTTAGGCAATGTTTAAGTACATCTGCAATAATCTCAGATATTTTGGTTGGCTGGCTTGCCAAGATAAATCTTTTGTCTACGGCACTTTTATCCTCTGTTGTCTTTGGTATTATGTTATTCCTTTGTTCTGGTTGTTCTGGTCATTTTTTGCCGTTTTCCTCGCTGCTTGAGATTTCCTTCATGCTCCATATATATTCAGGAATATTTATAAAATATCTTCAGTATTACCTATTTAATTGGTAATGTTGCATGTATTCTAGCGTTGTATTGATGCTTCTTCACTACATCACATCATTCTTTTTCCCCCTATAACAGTAGGATGTTTATATTGTCTTATAAATGACTATGCTGTTAAATTTTAAGCTTCCTTAGGTTACTGTTGAGGTATAAGTAAATGAAATGTTAGACATTGGACATTTGAATATTTCTTCTTCTGCATAATGTTTTCTTAAATTTGTGGTCTAATTTATTCTGTGAATGTGATGCTGTATCATTCTTCATGACCTTAGCTTTTCTGTTAAGAATTTGTATAAATGTCAGTGAATATTTTTTGGCTAGAAAGAGAATATTCCATATGATGTACATTTGATTTCCCTTTCAGGTGTCTTTCTCCTCCATTTAGGTTTTTGATGAATTCATGCCATTTAGTTCTCTGATGTACTCATACTTTATGCTTCATGTACTGAGCTTTTGTTGGTTTAGCATGTTACTAAATCCTGCAGTGATTATTTGATATTGCATCTATCTCGAGCATTCATCAACAGATTTTGTTAGTATGTTAATGTCATAGTTTATTTTATAGTTTGACTTTAGGATTCTCTAGCATTTTTGTCATGAATTCCATATGACTGACAGATCTGCAAGTAATTGATTACATTGTTTGCTCATTTTTCTATGTTTTTACCAATTATTCAGATAAGCTAAGATTATCATAGGGGTGTATGAAAAGTGAACTGTTAGTTATAGAATTTTCAGTATCTACAGATTTCCATAGAATATGATATTTTCAGGTTTCTTCTTCTCCCCTTAAGTTTTTGGATAAATACATAGCATTTAGGTATTTACATGGTGTTCTCCTTTGTCATTCTTCATGACTTTTGCTTTTATAATGATGGTGTACAATGTTGCTAAGTTCCGAAATGAACATTTTCATGTTGCTTGTGTCTTCAGCATTCATTTGCAGCATTTTGTTCTATGTTATGGTCATGGGTTATTTTATAGTTTTACTTAAGATATCTCCAAAACGGTTCTCAACATAAACTGTAAATGACTAAAACATATGCATGTAATAATGTTTCTTTTCATGGTATCAAACAACCTTTCAGGAAAGCTAAGACTCAAGATATATTTTATTCTTTGACTTAATATATCCTTAATGTACAATGATTTTCTTTTCAGAAGTTTCTTTTGATAAAATATCTATGTTGTTATCATAATGCTTATATAGATATTTTCTTTTAAAAATATATAACGGGTTCTTTCTTTGCTTTATATTGGATTTTGTCAGATTATTTACAGATTCCAATATAATATTCAATACTCCTACATCCTTTCAGGTACTGCACATCTTTTACAATTTTTTTTGATTGAATTTTGTATATTTTCAAAAGTTATTACCACAGGTATAATAAAGTCAGGTTAATGACCTTGATTATCCTATAAGTAGTATCCTAGATATTTTTGTTAAAATTTAATGTATCCATGTAATCTCGGGCAAGAGTGGTGCTGTAATGGAATTTGTCATCTTGTCCTTCCTACTGAAGAGTTTTAACTGATATAAGGTTGAAATATACATGATTTGTATCCCATCTGAAATAATTATATATATCCAGAAAAAGCTATTTCAAAAAACATAAAACAAAATATTTTCACGTTATGCTGATTTATATCTTTTGAGTAATTTTTTATATTGAGAAGGCTACCTCTGACATTCTGTGCCCTAGGATTATTTATTCTGGGTAATGCTCTTATCACATTTATAACTAGTAGTAACAGCTGGTATGTACTTAAAATTGTTTTAATTACAAAGGTTGATAATTTTTCATTCTTATAATATTTTGATTTTTATGTTAAATTGAGGCTCAAATGCTACTACTTTGTTCTAGAATATTCTCTTTAATTATTGATTAATAAATAGAATAAGTATTTCTAAGGTGTGATCCTTCCTGTCAAAGCTCACTCTCACTTTTCATCCTCCTCACTGTTTAATAATGGAATTTAAAAACTTTTATTTTATTCTAGATAACCTTGTGTTTTCTTTAGACCTTTGTACACACAACTTCTCTTGTAGCATATAGTAATGAAAACTTCGTATGATGAAGAAAATTTTATCATATTTCAGCCTCTGCAATAAAGTGACTTAACCTTGATTAGGTTATTATGCTTCGGATTTCAATCAGTTGCTTCTTTTACTTCATTCCTTGCAATTGTCTAAGCTGTTTGCTCCATATGATGTACATTTGATTTCCTTTCCAGGTGTCTTTCTCCTTCATTTAGGTTTTTGATGAATTCATGCCATTTAGTTCTCTGATGTACTCATACTTTATGCTTCATGTACTGAGCTTTTGTTGGTTTAGCACGTTACTAAATCCTGCAGTGATCATTTGATATTGCATCTATCTTGAGCATTCTTCAACAGATTTTGT
>KZ308224.1:280775-291171 GCA_000376725.2 Ladona fulva
TGTAGTACAATCTCATTATAAATTAATAGTTCACATTGCTTTTGAGTATCTTATAGCAGCAACAGTCTCCGTCATTAAAACAAACAATTATTCTGCAAAACCTGAAGAGGGTTATTGGTACTAGAAAATCATTTATTGATTCCAATTCTTCGATTAAATCCACGGCACAAATATTCCTTTCTCGTCTTGAGTTATCCGTAATTCTTTCGTCTAACATTTTGGTAAACGCTAATTTTACATCATAACCTTTCCTAGATAATTCGCGGGTATCGTACAGAAAAATAATGTTGTTCGAAAAATAATAATGGTTGGCTACACTTCTAATGCCGCCCTGTAGGTGCTGCCGCCAGGGTGCGGTACACCCGTTGCACCCATAGGACGGCGCGGCTCTGATTCCAACACTGAATCGCTAAGAAAAATCATGGAACTCTCTAACAGAAAAACAATAAGTATTCCTGTCGGATTTGGGCTAACAAAACTTTTAGATATTACTAAACATGAAGAAGTGAGTTAGCCAAGACAATGTTATGAAAAAGTCTACTTTTCATTGAGTATTTATAACAATGAAGATTGCATCACCAAGTCATTGTGCATGAGTTATGTGACCGACTGACCTAAGTCTATATCACGGGTCGGCAATCTATTACCCGCTGGCCACCAAGTGACCCATTTGATAATATCAAGTTACTACCTCGAGTTCCAAGGAGGAAGTTGTCATTACGATAATGAAAGAGACGTAAATGGAATCCACAATGAAGGTGGGACAGCGTGAGTGCGATAGTATTGGATGAACGAATGATCAGAAAACCGGAATAACCCATTTATTCTCATCAATTTCTTACGATGATCATCAAAGCATCTCCCCAAACGGCGAGTCACGGGCTTTACAGATGAATTATACGGAATGGTGATTAGATAATCCGCCAAGGGATAATTGGGAGTTCATTGAAAGTACCACTGACCCAGAACGTTTTCCAAACAGTCACTTTTTGGGCGACTTTAAACCGCAGGCAACAGTGGTTGCCGACGCCAGGTCTACATTGCAGGAATTATTTTTGTGAGTATAAAGCCAAACTTAGATTGCATCAACATAATCATTTGGGTTCAGGATGTAGTCTGCAGGTTATTTTTTTCTGCGCCTGCAGAAGATTAGATAATTACATAGCAGCCATTATGTCTTTCGTTAAAGGTAAAGTAAGGTAAGATAAGACCTCAGGGAAGACGCAACAAATTCTAGAATAGTCTACCATAAAACAGAACGCCAGTTAGCATAGCAGTAAAGAACCTCGCTGTAAAGTGTACGGCAGGTGGTTCAAATCCTACAACAGGAAAATATTTCCTCATACATTCATACATATAAATATAGCAACGCAACGCGACGCATTTCATTTCATTTCATTTCACTTCACCTCTCCTCAACTCAACTCACATAACAGAACAGAACAGAACAGAACAGAACAGAACAGAACAGAACAGAACAGAACAGAACAGAACAGAACAGAACAGAACAGAGAACAGAACAGAACAGAACAGAACAGAACAGAACAGAACAGAACAGAACAGAACAGAACAGAACAGAACAGAACAGAACAGAACAGAACAGAACAATTTTTTTTAGCCCAGGTGTCTTAAAAATGCAAAAAGTTTTTTCTTACCCCCTTTTCCCTTCTCACCATTTCCCAGCCCTTTCCCCCAACCCTATCTTCCCCATCTTTCTCTTATTCTCCACTACCCACTCCACTTATACTCCACTACCAGGGTTTTTCGAAGAAAATTATTTTCCTCTGCAGGGCTCGAACCCACAGTCGGCAGGCAACTATGCAGGTAAACACTGACTCTAACCACTTGCCCAATTCTTGCCTCGGAGCTTGTGTTCTTTTTTAAGTATTTATTTCTTGTGCTGGAACGTAGTTTAGAAAAGTTTTCTTGGATGAGTTATAATAATATATATATCTCATAGAAAATTTTATCCTCAACTGGGATTTGAAGCCTCATTCTTACCACCTACAGAATATACTGAAACACCATAAACACTCGACCACGCCGACGACCAAGTTGCAGTACTCGGTAGTGTAATTTCTGGGATTTAAGTCATAACTGATATTTGTTGTTTTAAGTTTGGTAAGAAAATGATTCACAGTGTACCTTTATCAACTTCCACCCTTTATTCAAAATATTTATAAATTACAATTATTCCTTATACATGCGATTAGCATATTATGCAGAGCCAGGAAACCTTGGTCTTCAAATGACAATTTCTGGCAACAAATTTTTGTAGGAAAGAAAGCCTTAGTGTACATTTAAAAAAATGAAAAACAGTTAAAATTTTCGAAAGGGGTGCATAATTCACTTTCGCACAGAGAACGCCAATCACCTTCAACTGAATTGCTTCGTATCCGCACGGATGTCCACCTGTAAAAGAATAGGAAATGGATTTAGGATTTTAAATGATTGAAATGATAAGTTCGCTAGATAGATTAGAACAGAACAGAATTTTCGATCATCTAATTAATTAGATGATCGAAAAAATTAATAGATATATCTTAAAATCACTTGTTTGATGCACTATACTAAGTTATACGTAACTTTATTAGAGCAACTTCTAACTTAAGTGAAATACACGTAAAATTAGCTTTCGGAGATTGCAGAAAACCTACTTCAATTTTAAATCCTAAAACTTCCTAACGAACTGTCGCTCCTAAAATAATTCCATGCAATTTTACCGAGCTCCATTTTAAAAATCTGGATTAAGATCCGAATGCGCATTTCCCAAATTTTAATTGATAGCTGAAATTTGCACAGTGTACATAAATGGTTAAGGATAAGTTTAACATTTGCAATGGAAAGGCCACCTGCAGCTGTCTTGCCATCGGGTTTCCTCGTGATTTTTGTATGGAAGTCCTAACTTGTAAAGATGTCTTCAAGATTTAGGGTGGAGGAAGAACTGGGAGTCGTGGCATCTTTGAGACAGATGCACGTTTGAAGCACTAAGCTCACCATATTGGATGTAAAATGGTTAGATGAAGGAATAGAAAGTTATAACGGAAATACAGAATCCTAGAGGACAGGAGAATAGTAATTAGACGACATATTAACATTACAGAAATAAGGCTGCAATCCGGGGAATTATTAAAATATAATTAAATAATTCTTTGGCTATGCCTTTTCTAAATATATCACATTCACATAGTTACTTCCAGATAGATATTTTACTCACGTTTATCGAAATACAATATTTTTTCTTATTTTACAACAGTGAAGCAAACGGATACATCCCCTTTCGCTCATTTCGATCATTGACCTTCTTCCAAACCCGTCCTTACGTCATTGGCAGATCCAGGGAGGGTGAACGGGATGATCGCTCCCCTTTGATAACACCATTGGTTACAATTAGCCTACTGATGGATATTTTACGCGGTACTCGAGTTAACACGTTCACGCATATCTTCTTATCTTATGGTTTACAATTATACCCCGAAAGACAGGCTGGGATGGGTGAACTCTTCAATAATGCGGGCATTCTGCTTCCAAGTTTCACAAGCTAAATAAATTTCCCTTTAAATATAATGTCGTACTAATGAACCGATAAATTGTAATGTTACTTACTGTTAGTTAATACTTTCTAACAGTCCTGCAGAGAGCTTTATAACGAGTCCAAGTTCGCATTTTACGACCATCCATTACAGAGAAAAAGTTGTTATACCTAATCGATGTTAGCCTTATGTCGTACACCGGAAGTTATTTCAATCTTTGATCCGGAGTTGGAAATAAATATTCTAATATTATATCATAATTTTAGATTCTATAATGTGGTGCAACTCGTTTTTTCTTAGGATCCCTTTTATCTTATTATAAACTTGATCCATAATAAGAAATCTTACGGTAGGATTCGTCAAGGAGATTAAATTAAAATCAGACTGTGAAGTTTTCCCCAATCACTATGCCTCTGCTAACTAATCTCTACAAAATGTCTTTAGTATAGCTAATTGAGGATGATTTCACGAGGAAATTGTCTGTAACCGCTAATTCGCCCTTGGAGAGTTTCTAGATCATCCTCTAAATTACTTATGCATTCGCCAATCCGAAAAGGATGTTGTTACTAAAAACATATACCTTTAATATCTGTGGATAGGCTCATTTAATGAGAATCCCAGCACATGCCAACAAAATAATGAATATTGGAAGAGGTTATCTAAGATGAAATCGGTCGAAAGCTTTCAACCTCTTCAATTTACTCGAAAAACACTGTTTCAGCAAGCACAGAAGAAGGTCGCCTTTTTGTTTACTGTGAGAATGTCTGGTGGATTTTTAAATATTTAGGTAGTAGATTCTAAGAGAGCTACAATTCATAGTAAAATGACTTCTTTAAAGAAAGGAAAGGATAAAAGTAAACAGCTAAGCAAAAGTTTTGTGAGACCCTTGTAAAGTGGACGATTGCATTGTTATTCTAGACCACTTTCCTGTTTTGCGTAAGTCTTCATTCACTCCGAGTTCAACTCATCCAATGCCGCATTCCCGGAGGTCCATCTGAGAAGAGCAGACACTTACGCAGGATTTTTAGTCAGGAAACTTTTAGGATCCGAGCCTGCGGGAAAGAAAGAAAAGAGTGGTTTGAATAGCAGAGGGACTATTTTGTTTCTCCCTAAATATAAAGGGATATCATATTTATGGAAAAAATATATTTTGGATCAATTTTAGAGCTACTTCAAAACAACTGATGGCCCTTAGGGTAGCATCGCATCAAATCATTTCCTTTTGTTTTAGAGACGGAACTTACGAACTCACTGACTTATCTCGCAGTTTTCGATACTGTCGACTGCGAAGTAGGCCCTAGCTCTAGTAATAGTACATATAGGTATTACTTGTAAGTACCAGTCACCAAGACTTGGAAAGGAAACGTGACATGACAGCGGGATAGGTATGTTACATGAAGCAGTTGGTTGAGGCTTGCGTACTTTTACTTTTAAATTGGTTAAAAAATTAAAATCTTGGTTTTCAAACCTTCAAAATATTTATTTACAAAATTTTAATTGGAAAGATGTCAAAGGCGAAAGTTGTAGGTATCGAAAGTTGGGAAGGGAAAGCTTCACCGAGGGAGATAGGTGATTTGATGCGTAAGAAAAGGGATTGAGAAGAGAGTTTAGATTATGGAGACGGATAGAGCCAAAAATGCGTTGCAGAATTTAATGAACAAAAAACAAGGTCTGAGACGAGTATCGTAATTGCTTAAAGCTTAAAGAAGTAAGTCAGTTTGGGAGATGAGTGTCAGTCATCAGTTCAGAATAAATCACTAATTGAATTTTTAGGAATCGGTTACTGGTGCTCATACAAACTCTATCGTAGGAACGTGGATTAAAAAGAACAATCGGACCAAGTTATGGCATGAGTGGTTTGATTCATAGCATTCAAAGATTCCAAAAAACTCATTCAATTGGTTATCTCTAAACCGAAATTCGTAATAATCTAATGCGGATTACCAGGTTAGAGAGGGTTATTGGTAATGAATAGAGAGTTCGCCTTTTGTGAAAGCGGTTCAATTCTCGGTGGGGGCAGAGCATCGTAAAAAATGAGAAACTACCTTAATAAAATAGGGGGGGGTCGAAAGAAGCGGTGGGAAGTCGATGCGCTGACCACGTGTCACTCACGACAAAGTCTGCATCATACTTAAATGCCGTTTTGTTCAAAAACGATCAAAAATCGCTTCCATGAAATTCAGTGGAATGGTTTAAAACTCCACGTTCCAAACCGTGCAAGGAAGGACCCGCTCACCGTCTGATCTGTTTCCATCCATTCAATTCGTATTCCTGTCATCCTTACGGTCACAAAGATACAAATTGAACTTTCATCGCATTTTTTGTTTCGAAGTTAGAAGGGGGTTTACAGAACTTTCCATAGCTAGTGCAAATTCCGGAATGAGAACA
Source organism: Ladona fulva (assembly GCA_000376725.2). NCBI lineage: Eukaryota > Metazoa > Arthropoda > Insecta > Odonata > Libellulidae > Ladona > Ladona fulva. The sequence continues at coordinate 286,697 of KZ308224.1, forward strand.
TTTTTTTTAGAGTAAAATGTTGTGACCATTCTAGGATAACACATCCTAATTTGAAATTGATACAAGGGAAATTAACTTAGTCGATAAAAGTTGGGCCACCATTTTAATCCAAATATCCATTTATTTCTAATTGCACATGAATGAAAGTAGGTGGACTCGACTTTTTTACAGGCAGTGGGGGGCCTACTGGGACAGACTATACTGGAGACAGAACTTTGATTTGCTTGTCCACGGCATGGGAGAATGAATCGGCAAAAAGATTCAACTCTGGGACATAATTTGTTTAGAACAGTGCTTCCCAAAGTGGGCGCTACCGCCCCCTGGTGGGCGCTGCAGCGATCCAGGGGGGCGGTGATGGCCACAGGTGCATTTGGGGGGCGATGAATAACTGTAAGGGGGCGGTGAAAGCATAAAGGAAAGATTTAGAAAAATGATTTATGTATTCCGCTCATAACGCTTAATTTTGAACAACGTACTGGACGTTGGCTCAGTTCCCGCATACTCCCTCACTTGCATTGAGGTATGTGCAATCGCGCACTGCTACTGTTCATGTGGTGCCACTTTGGGGGTGGCAAATGATGCGACGGCACCGGGACCCGCGCTAACAGGGCCCCGCGGATTTCGATTACAAATATGTTAAGAATTACGATCAAGTGAGAGATTTTGTGACTTCGCGAGGGCCTCACAGAAGTCATGGAATAACTTTTGAAAACAACTCAATTAACTTAATTGAGCATTAAGAGGCCAACCGCAGAAACGTTCTTTTACCATTTAAATTAATCTTAAGAATTTAAAACGTAAATGTAATACCTAATTTCACCGTTAAATTGATTTAAAACTGCAGCGTGGAAGCGTTTTTACGCGCACGCGTTCATAATTTCAAACTTCAATGTTTCTAATTTACACCTTTCTTTAATATATTTTACGAAAAAGGTAGAAACAAAAAAAAAGGTAGGAAAAAAAATTAATTTCCAGGGGTAATATTTATTATTGAGTAATATTTTTTCTGGAAAGGGGGCGGTAGGCCAAATAAGTTTGGGAACCACTGGTTTAGAACAACCATGCACCTGACTCCTTTACAGTAGAGTGAATTGGGCTTAAATGTCTCTTGATTTGGCCATACTCCTTGGTTAGGTGACACACTCTGAACTTGGCCATACTAGTAGTAAGTTTGTCCACTTTCACCTCCATTAAATTGATGAACATGTTTACTTGAATATTTATAAAATTTCTACTTCTTATGAGTTCAAAATTTTTACAAATTTCAGGATATTGGGCCGGGCTGGCAGTTTTAATTGTTTATCAAGACTTAATGCACTCTTCCTTCTCTCCAACATATTTTAAGCTCAAATTAACCATTGGAATGGTTGCAGGCTTTATTCATTACACTGATGAAAATGTTTGTGTATGGTATGGTTTCCATAGATTGAGAACTTTGCTATTGTCTTCCTTGAAAAGAGAGGACTTGGGTGCTTAAGTCATGGAGCAGCACCATGCTCACAAAGGATGGAAATAGTTTTACACATTTGTGAATATCACAAAATGTACTATATCAAACAAGTATACAACTATATTTAAGGAAATCTTAAAGTAAAGGTTATTTTTACACCTTCCACATTTCTCAATAAAATGTATTTGTTCCAAAAGAAATCTTCTTGGGTTATCAACAAGGTAACTTTGTTGGTTAATGCCAATGTTTTGGCAACAACCTCTTTTACCATTTTCCTTGAAAATTATTGCTGTAATTTAAAACTAGTTGTTATTAACCAACGACATTACCCACTTGATAACCTGTAAAGATTCACCAGGAAAACATCAGATCTTTCTTCTTTGTTCCAAAAGTTATTGCAAAAGTTGAAATGTATCTCAGAAGGTATTGGACAAGAAGTCAGGCATCTATGTGTAACTTTGAAAGAACTGTGCCAACTACCTGGGAGGCTGAATCTATTTTCTAAAGAATACATGTTCTCTTTGAGTTAAATTTTGTTGTATTTACTTTTTCAGTTTAAGGAAATGTACTCATTTTCTCTGTCAAACAATACTAGACAAGTGAACACTGTAACAATATTTAGTGACTAGGGAATACTGTAACTAGATATAATAAAAAGGGAATAAACATCAATGCAGCTGCCATATACCACTATCGGCTTTTGGGGAAAAAATGCTTTTCACATTTGCTCCACACAATGCTGTTATAGCCTACTGATTTTTTTCTTAAACTACTTCGCACTAAATTAAATTCAGAAAAGATATTTTATATCCATGGTATAAAATTCATTTGGTATATGTTTTGTATCTTCAGCTGTTTCATCATTGCTGATATGTATTATGTTATTATTTTTGATTTATTCTACTTTAAGGAAAAGCTAACATCCCAATATCCCATAAATGCTGATAGACTATGCTTCAAATTTCCACCTTCAGTTTCAATGGAAACTTTTGCTGTTTTCATCATAAAAATAAATAAAAATAGAAAAAAATCTCTCACAAGGATAAGAGTTTAAGTTTTCCAGCTCGTTATCTGTAATTACCTCTTTTCATTTTGCTTAAACAGAGGCAATGATGATCTGCTTGCAAATATCAAATTTTAAGAAAGATTCCATATACAATCATATAGTCTGTTATGTATATAAGATGTTAGACATACTTAAAATAATACTAAAATGGAAAATAAAATAACATTGAATAAATCTACATAGAAATTTCTTAGTGTTCACATATCAATGCTTCAACCCATAAAATGCATTCTACCCATATTTTTGGTGGATATTTCTTTCCTATCCAACAGTCTATTAATTTTCACTACTCTATTTAGAAATCTTAGTTAATATTTTGTAGTGATACCATACATTTGTGTGCTAATACTAATTCAGTTGTGTACTTAAGGGCCAATAACCGCAAAACATGAGGGAGCAACTATGTTCAGGAGGTCCATCTTATTGGTAACATGCCCCAATGATGTTTTATTGTTTGCTACTGGGTCTCTGATTTTGGTAAGATTTTCAAGCCACTGTGAACACTAATGCCTAGATAAAAATCCAAGAAAACGTTACTTCTTTCATTTTCTTTTAATTCTACTGAATCATACTAACCACCATCAGGAGCATTTCAATTCAAAACAGTTAATACTAGCAAAACATTCCAATTGTAAAATATTCTAACCAGTTTCACTACTTTTCTCAATTATTTCACTACCAAAAAATATCTGTAACAATTTTAAACTGTTGAATATAATTCAAAATTAATTTCCCTAAGCAATGGAAAGTACTTAAAAGAGGACTATAAACTCTCAAAATAAATTATGTAAACAGTTTATTTAAGATTGATTTTCAAATCAATGGAGAACCATTGATAACAATGAAACAGAGCCACAAGAAAATAATATATTTTTATAACCAAGGCTACAACATAAGTAGAAATAATTTCAAAGCAAAATTTTGTTTTCTTATTTATTATACATTCAATTCTTTCTTTTTGAGGGGACAGTACTGCCTGGCATTTGCCCTTAGCTGAGAGGGAAACCCCTAAAACAAAACCTCCCAAAGGCAGTTAAATTTACAGCAATGAAAAAGGCTAGATATGAACATACAATAACTATACATGCTTAGCTCAAACGGAAATTTTACAAAATTAAGTGGTTACATTTCTCTTACAATGGAAAGCAATCACACATGAGTTTATCCTAGCTTAGGAAGCAGTAACATTCTTACAGTGCATATAAATTCAGATTACAATTTAAGGCAATATCAAGTATTTACTAAAATTACCAAAGTGCATCACTAGTGTGCAAAAGCAACAGTGAGCCAATATAAAAATGTCACGCAGACATTAACAAGATCAACACCTTTTTGTTAAAACAACCTTATGCTTTAAACCACCAAAATAAAAATCCATGTCATAGAATCTGCATGAGACATAGGTTTTGAATAAACATTTTACAAATACACATGTAATAGTATCATAACAGCATAAGAATGGTAGACGATCTGAAGGATCAGGCATATTATGGGATTCTCTTGATTCTTAACATATTCCCCTTGAAATTAATAAATCTGTTTCAAGTTTTTCTGTAAATAATATCTGTAAAAAATTATAAATATATTATGAATATATAATTATAATTGAGAAAATACCTCTACATGGATGGTTCCAAAAGAAGAAACCCCTGAGAAAAAGATCAATATTTGAAAAACATTAATCACTGACTCTTTTGTAGGAATGTCATTTAATATAAAAATTGAAATAAAAAGCTGTTAGTCATTTATAAAATGTCAAGACAAACATGTGGAAAATATTTCTTAATATTAAACTATTAAATAGCTATGATCGTGACAGAGCAACATATTGCAAATGAATTCCAAAGGGATCAGCATTGTCAAAATATACATTTTAAAGGATAGCAACCTTACCTTACAAACTACCTATGGAAAAAGCACAATGAAAAACAAATAGCAATGCATCAATTTATATATATA
>KZ308224.1:309474-385988 GCA_000376725.2 Ladona fulva
ATCAAAAAAAATTGTAAAAGATGTGCAGTACCTGAAAGGATGTAGGAGTATTGAATATTATATTGGAATCTGTAAATAATCTGACAAAATCCAATATAAAGCAAAGAAAGAACCCATTATATATTTTTAAAAGAAAATATCTATATAAGCATTATGATAACAACATAGATATTTTATCAAATGAAGCTTCTGAAAAGAAAATCATTGTACATTAAGGATATATTAAGTCAAAGAATAAAATATATCTTGAGTCTTAGCTTTCCTGAAAGGTTGTTTGATACCATGAAAAGAAACATTATTACATGCATATGTTTTAGTCATTTACAGTTTATGTTGAGAACCGTTTTGGAGATATCTTAAGTAAAACTATAAAATAACCCATGACCATAACATAGAACAAAATGCTGCAAATGAATGCTGAAGACACAAGCAACATGAAAATGTTCATTTCGGAACTTAGCAACATTGTACACCATCATTATAAAAGCAAAAGTCATGAAGAAGGACAAATGAGGACACCATTTAAATAACTAAACGCTATGTAATTATCCAAAAACTTAAGGGGAGAAGAAGATACCTGAAAAAATCATATTCTATGGAAATCTGTAGATACTGAAAATTCTATAAGTAGCAGTTCACCTTTCACAGATCCCTGTGATAATCTATGGAAGTTAATAAGCATAGATTTAACAAAGCAGAATGAAAATCAGCTGATCAAAATATTCCAAAATATACAACTCTGCATAATGATAGTAATACTGCATCAGAGGCTCAGTCATATTACCTATTAAACGGTCAATCCATAACAGTTACATGTTCTAAAGAAAATCTTTCATAAATATTCCATAAAAATATAAGTATATGTGATAGAGCTTGGGAAAAATGTGAAGCATTGAGGGGAAAAATGAACTATAAAATCAGAACACATGGATAAATGAATACCAAATGTAACAGCATAGAAAAACTGCTGCAATACCAGGATTTATCTAGATAAGATTTCCTACCAAAACAGCTGACAGTATTACTGGTGTACCTAAATAACATACAAAATGCCACAATAAAACAAATGACAGAAATAAGAGAAGCAATATTACTTTAAGTATGAATCTGAAAAGAAATTCTAAAGTATAAAATAATAAAACTATAAAATAATATCAAAAAATAAATAAAATTTTCAATAAGAAGAATGATGAAATGGATGAAACAGTGAGCTCTCAAATCAAAGCAAGGTATTAGAAATATTGATTACCTTCATTTATACTAATTGTAAGTTATCATTAATATTAGAGCAGAAAATAATGTCATTGCACCTTATGAATAACAAAAAAAAACATTTGTACATCATAAAATAAGTTTTGCATCAAGATAGAGAAAATAATCAAGCTAGCAAAGTTAGAAAGCCATTGAAAATGTTTATATACCATCTGTAAAAGATATATGAGCAATTTTTCTTCTTAGCCATCTCCTGCAGGTTTTAACTGAATGTTCTTTATAGCTCTCACCGCCAAGCATATTATTTTATCTCCCATTTGTTTCTGCCAATTTTTATGGTTCAAGAACTCCATAAGAATTAAGAATTCGATCTTCATACCCATACTTGCTTTTTTTATCTTGCTGTTTTTGTAAGCAATTCCCGCATAATATATACCCTAGAACCAGATGATGTCTTATTTTTCAGCCATTTTTATTCTCCTCAAATTCTTATCAGATCATCTTCACTTCTTGATTTATCAGTCCACTTCACCTCAAGCATTTTTCCCTACAACCACCCTTTAAATTTCCAAGTACTTCTCATATTTCTTCCTTTCTTTCACTCCTATTGAATGCCAAACACCAAACGAGTAATATAGCAAATTTCTTCCTTAGCTCTACTAAATCCTACTTGCTGTTGGAAGTCCATTCACCTTTTCATTAGCATGTTTCATTCTCTTCTATATTTCTTTGGTGCACCTTCCATTTGAAGTTGGATGATCACTATTTAAGAAAAAATTTAATACTTTTAACATAGGACAAATATGTCTGTATCAGATAAAAACTTCTTACATACCACTGTTTTCAAATATGGTTTCCTCCAAAAGAAAGCGACAGGAGACAAATATCATCAGAAGTCTATAGATACTAAGGTCACTGGAATACATCAATTTCTTATCCTTCTATTTCAGATCTCATTCACTTCTTAGAGACCAGGTTTCCTAAGGACAGTTAAAAAGGGGTTAAATCTTACATTTCCGATAATTTTACCAAGAAATTATTGAAAAAAATCTTTTCTGAACTTCAATCATCTTCAATTAATTAAAATTGGATAATTAATAGTACATAGTTAAATAAATAAATTTATAGCAGTAAATCTAACACTTTAATGAAATAAATAGCAATACAATCTTTCTTTAATTGAAATAATTGAAACATTTATTTTTAAAGAATTAAGGTTTCTTAAAAATTGTCTAATTGAAAGAGGTCAATAAAATTATTTAATCTTATCCTAAGAATATCTCAAAGCAATTATTTGATGTAGTAGATTGCATCATCTTTGAAATCAACCTTGAATAATTTTGCCAAATAATCTCATGGCACAAAATATTTAAGACATCCAAATGAAGAAGAAATGATTACTTGCAGAGGAATATTGTAATTGATAGTTTTAATTGACTGATTTATTTTAATCCATGCAGTGTAGGTTAACTGAATGAAAATCTCTTACCTGTCACCTCATTCTTCAGTGTGAAGTCTTCAATGGAAATGATAAAAAGGCAAATTCCACCAAATCCCTCTATATGGCTTCATTAATCTATCTTTCTTTCACTGTCAGATTAGCTTAGCAAACATAAGGGCCAGTCATTCCGCTCAGATTTTATTTGCAATGAAAGGAAATAAACATCAAAACATCAAATTAGAAAAAATAGCTGCTATAATGTTCCCTTCACCACAAAAACACATAGGCAAATGTTCTACAAATGAAATAATTGTCTTAGAAATATTTAAAATGAGTGAAATTAGTGTTTTTAATAGACTTCTGCTTCCATCCAAATTCAGACTGGCTGAATGAACTTAATCATCAAAATTTATACCTTGAGCTTTATTGAAGCTAATGGTTGTAGAAGAACAAAATCATGTAAGAGCTACCTCTATATAACATAGTATAAGCTATACAATTTTATGGGAAGAATTAAATTTCATTAAGTTTATAAAAAACCATTTATAATTAACACACTGGCAAAAATCAAGGTAATCTTTAATGAAGACAATAATTTAACATGAAAAAATTTCCTGTTTCTGATCAAACCATTTTAAAGCTAAATCATGGTATGATGGTATGTTACAAAACTTATAAAAAAAAGCATTACCCTGAACAAAATAAATATCAACAGAACATTTAATATGATTACATGAAACACAATAGACAACATTTGTAGGACCTTTATGGATAATGTACAGGTTTTGAAATTATGAAATTAAAAGTATGCAACAATTTTGTGTTTTCACAATCTTTCAGTATGCCAAGTTAATGAACTAACTTCCATAAGTCTGCCTTTTTGTAGTTACCAGTTGATCTTATCAAAGTTTGGGTTGAAATTGAGGACAAATTAATACATGAACATAACTTTACATTTGCTTAACAAAGTAAAACTCAAGAACCCCTCTCAGTATTTAAAAAATGTATTGGTTTCCTTTATATGTTATGAAATAAAATTACCATAATTTGAAAAGCTATCTTGAAAAAAGATATGAATAAAAAATTCATCTAGTCTATTAATCATGATATTCTAATGTGATTGCAAACAAGAAAAAAATAATTTAAATTTGGCAAATGTTAACTATAATGTGATTCAGTTTACAATGGAACTTTTACCACAACGAGATATTAATATTCTGTTATACAAATGAAAACATCTTTGTATCATAGTTAATAGCCCGATTCTCTTGTATTATCCACTTAAAATTTGAACTTCTACCCTCATAATGGCCAAAAGAAAGTCATGACATTTTCGAAGTTCTAACTCATAGAGATCTTAATGATACTTCATGAAGTATTAACTGATCAGTTATTGCTTGGTCCATTCCATAGAAAACATTAATTTGTCAGTTAATATTATTTGATCAGAAATTTAAGCCTGCTTGCCTTTTAGTCTTTATAATATATTTTATGTTTCTAAGTGCTTAGATCATTTTGTGCATGAGACCATAAAATAGGAATTGAACCTGGAACCATTTTTATGAAATTTCAAGATATCTCTGTAATATTTTCCAAAAATTCTTAAATTTTTTTGGCAAAGAATTCTGAGAACATCTCAGCTTAATCAAACAAGGTACTCTTCATTGCACTTTATTCGTATATTTTAAAGTAGGTACATAAAACTAATATTTTTTACTGTCCTAATTGAGGATCATCATATCTGGGTTTCCATTTTTATTTTATACCAAAAATATCATGTTAAAGCTATGGATTACTCAGTGTAATACCACCCTTCCCACTGAATATCCTAAAAACATTCTGAAACAAATTAGTAAACAAAGCCACCCACCACTATCTCACCAGCACAATTGATACCAATCAGTCACTCACACTCAATCACTCAGAACTTTATTACATGACTGGCATTATTTAATTTGAAAAGACAGCATGCATTATTGAGAGAGCTCTCTCTTTAATTTTTAGTAAACATCTTACCTGAATCATTCTTATCGGCAAATATGTTAATAACTATCCTATAATTTGTTATACTCTATCTTTGATAACCACCACACACACTGAACACACACACACATACATACATCATATATGCACAACTGATGAACTGTTAAACTACCCAAAAACAAAACCAAAACAATTCAAGAAAATAAAAATGGAAAACCATTTCTGATCAAAATTTGGTTTTTGGATTTACAAACTAATTTGGCTTTGCCTTGTTTCATTCATCTGAAAGTTTACTAATTTCATAAAATTCAAGAGTACGAATGTTATATTAACTTATCAAGTACTAGGCTTTTTGTGTAGGAAATAAGTGAAACAGCATTTTGTTTACCCCTAACTTTAAAGCTATTTTTGAACGCGTTACATTCTACTTGAATTTTAGAAAATTTTTTAATATGAGTCAATTCTACCATTTACCTGTATAAAAATCCTTAAATAGTTTTCATGTATGCAGAAAAGTGACATTCATATTATTGTCCCTAAAATTTTCCGAATTCTTGCTACATTAATATTGCAGCAGGTCTTCTATGACTATTTATGTATTTATGACTAATATTTCACAATTCTAGAGCTATTTCTAAAGATTTTAACCGAATTGAAAATTATTCTAATTACAATACTTTTCGAGCAGAAAAGATTTCCCGAATTTTTCCTAAATCCTTTTTATGACAGAAACATCAGATTTTGATACTCCGCCCAAAAGCTCAATAGCAAAAATTATTAGTATAAATTGAAATTAAATTTATAAGATTAAATAACATACAACGTTCGATCACATTCTAAAAATCCCGGGACGAAATATGAATTTCTCTCATTAAATAAGGACAGACATTTCTATTTTAACTTTATCTAAGTTAGTTTTATTTTTAATGCCTTCGTTCGGGGACTATCGACTATCGAGTATGGTGAGATATGAGTGATAAGCTCATCGAAATACTAAAGGTTATGCTTATATTTAAATTAATATCAATATCCGGCGTGCCGCCATATAACTCCCGAATTAACTGAATCTGATTTACTTGTATTAAACTTTCGGGATAAAGTCACTAGTAATAGCTGTTAGATTTGCTTTAATCTCGCAGAATCCCTTTGCTTCGAAAATTGCGTTCACTGAGAATGCGAATAACAGTGTCTCGCACTTAAACGGCTGTAAACCACTGGTTTAAAAAGTTCACAAAAGTTTTAAACAAAGAGTATTAAGCTTAAAATTTCATCTCTAGATCTTTCCTTCTGCAACAGAAGTATCATATTCTACAAAGCTCTCCTCTCCTACAAAATTTTTGGCGAATATGTATACTCCAATTATCATTAAAACTGCAAACAAAATTTCCAATAATTCATTGCACGCGGAGCATTGAAATCCATCGAGAAAGTTGAGTCATGACGAGAGTGTTGGGACAAAGTGGTAAGCGTACCTTAGCATTTTTCCTCAGAAATGAATATTTAAAGTTTATATTTCAGTCTTACTCAATTTGTTATGGCTTCCAGAAAATGAATCACCCATTAAAAGTTTGTAACTGAAAGAGTACTCTCAGTTTCTCTGACAAACAGTCCTCAATATTTTTACGGATGTCAAATTTATTTTATGGCAGACATGAAATAATTTAAGACTGTTGGAGAGCCTTTCCTATTTGAAAGGTCGCACACGCGATTAAACAATATACGAAACCCTAAGTTCGCGCGTAAAACCAACATGACATATTTGAGTGACCGTGAGTGACCGAATCCGCATATTCAAATGTACGATCATCGAAACTTTGTCGGAAAATAATTGCCCAAGTGAGTTGTCACGTGACATAGCAAGGGCTAAGAAAGAATTTGTGTTTAGGTACCCATTAAAATGGCAAAAAAGACCCATTAAACGCGGAAATTCTCAGACGGCAAAGTCAAATTCCCCGAGCATTTGCAATTTATTTCCTAAATGTCTTTCCTCTCACGAACGTAAGCTAAATAAAATTTGGTCAAGGTTTTGTGGTAATTTAACTTGAAATAATTTTCTAGAACGCTGGAACAATAGGTAGCCGTTACGGATTTTTTCTGACTTGACAGTCGAGTCAAAAAAGGAGTTGAAGGATGAACCCGGCTGACTACACGAAAAAAAATTTCGGTATGTACATGAAAATATGACAGAACACACTCCATTATTAAACGGCTTAATTATACATACAACGTATCTGAAGATTAACGACGATACTGAAAATTGACGGAAAACTTTACGTCGGTTGTTAGGACAAAATTCGATCTCTACTATACAGAGATCAGAATTCACAATCTAATATTACTTCAACCAAAGATGAAACTTTCTCAGATTCCCTTTCAAAAAGCGCACACTTACCTATTCTTTGACTCTCAGCGCGGAGGAAACGCCTTAGCACCACCGGAAGAAAGTTACTTCTCTAAGGTCACACTTATTCGGTGAGGAAGTGATTCTTCCATCCCTTTTCAAAACCCATGGTGCCTCACTTCTGAAGTCTGCAATGCGAGAAGTAAAGCAATTACTTTTAAGAATGTACGAGAGCATTCTTGGTAAAATTTATAAATGAGGATTTTTGAATAAATTCAAATCACTCGTGTATTAGAAGAAATAAGTAATGAAGATATCCTTCTGAGGTTAACTTCTGCGGAATCCTATGCGACCTCTTCGTGCGTCCGGTTCCTTCGAATGTCACGCGTAGACTGGCTGACTGAAGGGAATTCAAAAATGAAGGATGATTAGGCGCCCGCTATTTCGGCAATGTCGTTTTCAACTATCTTCCAATCAGGTAATTTTCATACCTCTAAAGAGGATGAAAATTGCAAGAGGATAGAAACGTTTTATAAATTTCCATAGCTCTGCAGAAACCAATTCAGTAGTCTGAAGACATTGTGTACGAAGGAGTAATACATTGCATTTTAAATTACGTATTTATTTAGTAATAATAAGTTTAATACACGAAAAGTATTACCAAAGGTAATTAATGTAACTAGATTCCGTATCTTTTGAAAGTTTAATGACTTAGAAGAACCATTTTCTATCCAGATAATAAATCGATACACATTCGTCTGCATTCGCGGTAGATAGTACATACCAATCGTTTCTCCATAGCTCCTATGTTATTATATTTTTACATGCGAAAATTATGGATGATAATCAGTTAATCACCGATATGGGCGGAGTTCATTTTCAAGATACTTTTCGAGCAATTCTCTGGGAGTAAAAGAAGTCAGCATTACAGCACGGAATGTGCCATCAGCTCTTCTGAAAGTAATTTTAACCACTCCCATCTGATACAAATCGATTAGAAATATGTGGAACTCTTGGGTGGCGTTAGGAGGTCTGTTTACGGTAAATGGTAGCTACGCATAGGAAGTACTCATTTAAATATGTTTATACACACAAGAGCCGTTGCGAGAGCAGGGCAACAGGGGCACGTGTGAAGGGCGCCAATTCTTGGGGAACCGCAAAATGCAAGTTCATCGGGAGTATCGATTAAGATAAATGATATTCCCTCGTCTTTAATTATCTCGGCAATTGCGTATCTCAACTTTGAACGTGTAACTTTTGGGGGAGGGAGAAGGACTTGTATTCTTTGCTGTAAAACTCACTGGCTTACAAATGAATGATGGAAATAAGCGAGAATCCACTGATTGGAAATTCACGGATTGAAATACCGCCTCCCTTTGATTACAAAATGAGCGTTGAGAAATTTATCCCGCAATAAGTCTAAATAATTCAGTTTTCTTTTTTTAAATGCCTTTTTAAAACCTCAAGTTTATGTTGTTTTAAATTATTTCAGGGCGTCATAAATCACTCTGCCCATGGTGACGTGAGTGGAGATCTCACTACTTTAATAGTAGGTTTGCAAGAGAGGTGCTCTGCTAGGTTTAATTTTCCCAGCGTATCGGGCGAGGCAATTACAAGGATTAAGGAAAGGTTTGATTACTTTGAAGGATAAAGTAGTCCTGCAAAGGAATAACAAGTGCGAATTTTTCACACTTGTTATTCCTTTGAGGAAATTACAGTTTAGAAATTAAGGAACGCAAACAGAAAACAGATATAGCGTTTTCCGAAAGCTCCTTTTCAACACTTAAAAACGGAAGACCTGTCCTGAGACAGGAAACGGAAGACCTGAGCTGTCTTGCGCTCTCCAGAGTCGGGGATATATGATATATAGTCCGAAACTTAAAATGAGGAAATAATCCTAATCCTAATAGGGTGCGAAATGACCTCAGCCGTCGCGACACCTCAAACTATAATAATAAGTATTAGGAAGTGGATGGCTTTACCTAGTGAAATACTCATACCAATCCAAAAAAATGTTAAACATTTCTAAAACTCCAGATCAAAGTTAATTTGTACGTGACTTGAAGTCTTGAAGCTGTGAATCCTTGTATACTGCATTACCATGTATTATCGAATATAAAGTTTTGGAGGTCATGGAGGAGAAATTAACCTGCTTTACGATAGTGCATTTCAGATCGCAAATATAGGAGTGCCTCGCCATAACGATTTTAATGCTTTTAGTAATGATTACTCCGATTATTTTTATTATTTGTAATCCATTTATTTTGAATGAGATTCAGTTTGTTGCATGATTAAGTTTATCTAATTTTTTATAGCTATTTATGGTCTAAAAAGAGGCCCCCAAATTGGTTGCTTGTTAGCCTCTGGTGGAGTCATTCCTGGGTTTGATTACAAATTGGAGCCGACGTTTATTGGTTTTCACCAATAATGTTGGTTCAGAATGAATATGGGTATCTATTTACCCTAGCTATCTGAATTAAGACATAGCAGGGTCTGATCTAGAAAAACAGTTACGGCAGCATGGGAGTTGATGAGCTGACCACTAGTCACCACAGTGATGGCAGAGAATACCAGCTGACTTTACCTTATCCCACAAAGGGATGCCTTTCTGTGGACTTTACTTTTTGCATATTGGTAGGGCTGCTCAAAATCCATTGAGAGAAGGGTGCATGTATATGAAAAAAAGGGGATTTTAGGCTGCAGATGAAGGATGCTGAGGAAATAAGAATTATTTCACAATTTACAAAGAAAGTTAATTAACATTTAATACTGGGTTGGGGGAATGCAGATTATATGATTTCCTTTCCTGATGATTGGTGAGCTGGAATGCAGGTGGGAGCACTTTCATATTTTGCTCTAAACTGCAAGAATACCTAGGAACCTTCATGGGGATTTTAGTGAGAAATAAAGGTTAGAGTTCTTTTAATGATATGGGAAGGAAAACTTTCTAGATTGTAGTTTTCTGATGCCTCTGATGTGAAGGATTATGCAAAGAAATCCAAAGTTTTATCATCCCTTTAATTTCTCCATGGGTAATTTATGATATAATGAGAACAAGAGGGTGAATCCATAGTTATGAAGTTATCCAATTGATGTGTCTAAATTATGACATGTTTCCTCTGGCTATGGGAATATTAATGAAGATGTGAGATATTGACTGTTTGCTATGTACATTTTCTTGGGAGAAAACTTTGTTTAATCCATAAATGGCAAATATAAATAACCTTTAGTAGCAATAACCATTAATGTAATATTTATTAACATCACTCTGCAGTCAATACAAAAAACACTAAATTTTCATCCTTGAAATTTTGTAAGTAACCTATGTTTGAGTATATGCAGTTATTGATGAACTAAAAAACTTCACAAAAATGCAAACATTTTAAAGTTGCTCAGTAATTATTTAAAATCATGCATAGGCCATCAGTTTAAATTTATAATGCATTCTAGAGGTATCAGAAATTATCTGCAGAGGTCAAAAGAATTTGGACGTAGATCTTGGGGAGTTTTCAGGTTTCTGATGCCTGCAATTGCTTATCAACTGTTGAAATAGTTGTACATTAGTAAAATCTAATATATAAGCATAGGAAACAACTCATAGAAATAAGCTGTTACAGTTACTAATACATTTTCCTTGTTTTTCCCTTACCAATGACAGATGACTTGGCATTTAGGCTAACTGGGTATCTGAAGATAGATTTTAGGGTGAAATTTATTTCTTTACTCTGTATATCTTTCTTTCTTTCTTTATTTACTGTATTATAACAAACAGTTTTCCTGATAGTAGTCAACTTATAATTAATATTATCCCTGATAAAATTAAAGGTAACCCAGAGTAGACTTTTACATTTAAGAAGAACAAATGAAGATGAACCTGATAACATTCTGAAAGATAAGTACTTAATTATAAGAGTATAATTTATGTACTCAGTATTAGTAAATCCAGTTCATCATAATGGTTTGAGCAATCACATGGGCTGGTGGAAAGTAAGGGCAGATAAAATATCACATACAGGATTACTTTTACCACAAGAAAATCTCTTTTATCAAGATTGTCATCATATCTACCACATCTCTTGATGACCAAATCCTTGGGTTGCATGCATAACCCTGAAAAGTTATTAAAATGTATTCCTGCTCGTTTTCCCTTCAAAAAACCCTGTTTGGTTTCTTTAGCTCAAGGAATATTTGATTTTATTTTCAGGGTATTTGTTAGGAATTAAGAAACTAATATAGAACTTAATCTTAGTATAGAAATAAGAATTTTTGCAATCAAGATAACTATTTGTAATTTATGTATTAAGTGTAACTTTTGGAACCCTAGTTGGGCATCTACTCCTAAGAACCAGGGAAACGAACCCTAATAATGTTCATTACAGTATTTGCCCTGGTTCAGTGATATAGCCAAGTGTTAGTTCAGTATTGCACAATCTGTTACAGTCAAAACATTTCAAAACAGATTATTTTGCTCCAATCAAAAATATTACTTTTATATGAAACCTATTTTATTTATGTAACTTTCTTCAATATCAATGAAAAGCCTAAGCTGAAGAAAGTACAATAGAAAGAAATAGCTTTAGAAAATAGAGAATTAAAAATAAAGAAATGAAAAATAGAAATGGGCAATATCTTCAGAGATTAAAAATTGCCCATTGTTAATGATAATAAAAAGATATAAACAACAAGCTACCTGAACTATATATAACTATAAGAGAAATGTTAAGGTTCTCAAAAATGAACATCTGACATTCTTGATTCAGTGAATAATGCAAAATGCATTATGCAAAAAGAATGCAAAAATAAGAAGCTGTAATAAGGATTGTATGCTTTGAATTAAATACCATATCAAATTAATAGAAACTCTGCAAAAAGTTACGAATGGAGAATAACAAGCTAAGCAAACCAAACTCTGGGAGTTTATCTCTTCATATTAAATAATAACTTAAAAGATAGGCAGTTTTGGTTCAGGTTTTGTCTTGACTCTTGAGACCATTGCATGTTAAACTCACCACCTGTTAAACTGAGTTGCATATCCTCTACTCGACAACTTAAAGATGAAATCTTTTTGTATTTGTTCCCTTAAGTCCTCTTTCATCATCTCCTTCATAATCTCTATTGGGGACGCCTATCTACTAATATTTGGTGTATCCTTATTATTCTTTCCATTCTATCTCAAAGAATTTTTCACTCTTTCAGATCCCTCATTTTTAACCTATTGTCTACATACCTGTATTTCAATCTTCTCAATCACATTTTATTTATAGTTGTGCTCAATTTATGTTTCACCTATGCATTCTCATTTGGGCCCTATCCATCTGATGTGCCATAAAACTACTGTATTCCTTTATACAATTAATGTATTGAAAAAGAAAATTTTCTGATCAAACAGAGGAGGTATACTGTTATAAGTATCGTAAGTTGAAATGGACATACATTCAGTCCTTTTTTGAAAGCCATCCATAATTAATTCTGAAGATTACTGCAGTACTGGAGAGTCACTTCCTGTTTTTTATTACTATAAGATTAGAGAAACTAACAGACTAAATTAGAGACAAATGTTGTTGTTCATATATCCTCCTGCAATACACCAGTGGCAGCAGACAGTGTAGGTATTTGAATGTAATCCTATTTCACTGCTTTCATGCTGTATTTCTACCTCAAGATACATGACCACCTATTTCCTCTTGAGATTTCTAGTTAAATTAGTTGGTCTATATTTATCAATAAGGCATAAATATATATGATAAATATAGAATGTGTTCAACTGTTATGGATATGTGTAGTGATCCTGTTAAACACTTCTTTCTACTTATTTACTTGCAAAGCGATGCATCGTAACTTTTAAATATAGGTACAAGCTTGAAAGTACAAAAAACAGTTTGTATTTTCTCCACAGAGTGACAGCACAATGCAGACAGGCAGGGGAACACCAAGTGGCAGAATTTCAAAACATCTGTACAAAGAGGAGAAAAGAGGGAAGTTTAAAGCTTTGGAAAGTTATTTAGTTTCACGATGAAGATGTTGCAGTGTTTATACTATTATTGCTCTCACTACAACCCCTTGGCCAATTCTATCTGGCCACATACTTTTACTCAGTCAACAAAGACAATGGTTGATGGATCATAAATGGTCATTAAATGAGTATTAATGTTGTGACTTGTTGTATAGCTTGAGGTGTTTTAAAAGTCATCCCTTAATTATATACAAAGTAAAATTTAATGATTTAAAGGCACAATCAGGTTAATAAATAAAAGAAATGTAAAATAAATCATGTTCTTGAAATCTTCATGTATAACTGCAACTTGCTCCCCTCCAAGTAATATTCTACATGTACCATCTGATGCTGGGTAAAAGGTCTGTGCATTACTAGTTGAAACCATTACAGGTCCATAGCAATGGAAATACAGTATACATAGCATATATGCTTGCAACCACTGCAGACAGTGGGGCTTCAAAAATCAAATGTTGATTTTTTTAGACTTAACAATATTACATTACATTATTATTACTATAATAATTTATCTTTGTTGCCATAATATATTTTTCATTATTATGGGTTTAAATTAATTTATACCATTGCATTACTGTAGTGCCAGCAAGGATTGTAATACATAGTTTAACAGAAACTCTTGACAGAAATATTGATCTGAAAATTTCCAGAATCTTACCATATCTTAGCAGAGAAATGCGTTGATGATTATCTATTTACATAAAAATTACAGATCTTAGATCTTTTCAGCATTAAGCATAAACAATTCAGAAATAAATTTGATAAAAAACATATATGGATTGTTATCTGGCTTGAGCTTCTATATAGTGGACAAATATGAAGTAATGGTACCATCACATACTGCTGTTGTTCTTTTACTTCTAATACCACCTAATTTGATTTTACTGTTTTTGTACATACAAAGCATGAAAAATATGGTTGTGATATACAGTACTGTAATTCCCATGATGTACCACGGCATAACTGTGGTACACATGCTGACATCCTAACGTTAGAATACAAAGTCTTTGAATTCTAATCTTAATACATAGTTAACGAGAATTCCTGAAAAGAGGCAGATAATTTTACATTGGTATCTATGACAGGGTGTATAACCTTTTTAAGAGTCACATCAAAATTAGCAAAATATCTGACACAAAATTTTTCCACATGCAAAGAATAATTTTTAAAGACATATTTCTTGATATTTTGATATTTGATTTTTAAGTGATTATGTCAATCAAGAACATCAACTGAATGAAAAGAAATATGAAAGGTTTTTATGAAAAAGTTGAAAGAAATGAGGGTAAATTTGGCAAGGAGTTGTTCAATGTGTCAGAAACAAGTCATTGGTGAGCCACATTTGGCATGAGTGCCAAGGTTGCTCACCTCTATGGGGTTCTATGACTGAGTAGAAAAGTGATTGTGGATTGTAGACTTCCTTCAATATTTTAAATTGTATACTATGTAAAAAGAAGCATAATTCACTCATTTTATTATGATTAGCCAGCATCATAGAGGTGAAAACATTGTGGGGGGCCCTGAGTATTGTTCAGTCTTCTGGGCCTCTCTGACTTCAGCACTGTTTTGGTGTCTGTCAATCGTAGCAAACAGTTTTTCAGCAGCTCTGTGCATCCACAAAGTACAAGGTTACTTAAGCCACTTATAAAATCTTGAATAATAATTTGAAAATTTCATTTTTTCAGATATTATTTTCCAAATTTTAAAAGTTACAAGTAGTAAAATTTTAGTAAGATGGTTCTGAGTGACACAAAGGAAAGTAAGTTCTATGAAATCTATCCAGGAATTTCAAGCCATCTTTCTCATATCAATATAATTTGTTTTATAAAAATATATCAGTATTTGGCAGAAATGAAATATCGTACAATTTTAAAATGATTTTTACATTATCATGAAATAATTCCAAATTTAATGTAAACTTCACAATCTACCAGCATATTCTTATTGTTTTTAGAATTATTACATTGTTCTTAAATATAGCCATCTTCATTCTTTATGTCATTAAAATGTAACACACGCTTTTATGTGTTTATGATACATTGATGATGTAATCCACTTATGTAGGTTTTCGTTCTTTAAATTGTTCCATTATTGTTATATTATTATATCCATTAATTTACTGGAATTAATCCTTTACTGAATTGCTATTTCTTACCTTCTTTAATTTTGCTTATGCCTGTATACATCTTCCTTTCTGAAGCTAATGCCAGTATTTAAAATAATCATCTTTAATATTTTCTTCTCTCCAACCTTTACAGGTATAAACATAAAATACAACTATGATGCCTTATCAATGAATGAAATAAAGAAATTTTGTAATTTCCACAGAATATATTTCAAGATGATTAGTTTCGGCTGAATGCCATCATCAGGTCAGTTATACAGGGAAAGCAACAGCATTTATATATCTTTGGGGATTTTTGAAGGAAGGGTGAGGAGAGGGGAAGGGGACATAAAGGTTATTTCATTTGTGAGGTTTTCAGCGCACATGATTTCTATAGCCTCCCACACATCTAGCTTCTTCCCATTGAAGAGACATCGAAGAAGCTTCGGTCCGAAGAAGATCCTTCTTATCCTTAGGATAAGAAGGATCCTTTGTCTCAATCGGGGGTCTACCAACTGGAGTGTCCAGCCATTTACATCGGGAGGACAGCCCACTGTTTGGAGACAAGAGCTGCAGAACACCAACAGAGCTACCGCTTGAACAATGCTAATTCAGCCTTTGTGGCACATCTCCAACGATGTGACCACCATAGCTCCTTCTCCCCGAAGCTTCTTCGATGTCTACCCAATGGGAAGAAGCTAGATGCGTGGGAGGCTATTGAAATCATGTGCGCTGAAAACCTCACAAATGAAATAACCTTTATGTCCCCTTCCCTTCTCCTCACCCTTCCTTCAAAAATCCCCAAAGATATATAAATGCTGTTGCTTTCCCTGTATAACTGACCTGATGATGGCGTTCAGCCGAAACTAGTCGTCTTGAAATATATTCTGTGGAAATTACAAAGTTTCTTTATTTCATTCATTGAAATGGCTTTCCACGAAGTACGGCCAGAAACGATTGATTATTTGATGCCTTATCTTTAAATTTATTTGGTTTCTTTGAGTGAGGCTGAACAGTTAGCAGAAAAGAATTCTCACTTGCCCTAAAGACAGTACTTCCCCTTAAAAAGGAGCAGCAATTTATTTGCAGTTCAGTGATGTATAATGCAAAATAAAATAGAAAAACACCAAACAAAAAATTTTAAACTTGTGGTGGTAGTTTACAAGCTATATCAACTTATTCCCTCTCTTAATTATACGTCTATTTCCAAAGGAGGCAGAACCTTTCATAGCAATCAATAGATGCATATGTACTTTTAGGTATTCCTGAATAGAAAACAATTTGGATTCAGTGCCTTCCAAAATTCAATTCAGCACCTCTGCATAATAATGTGATGGTTTAACTTCCCTTCACCAGCTATGCTTCTTCTCATACATCATCATTTAAGCGATTAATTTAAAGGTAAATCTTTAAAATCTAGAGTCGATAGCACAATTTTTAGAAGTGCTTCGACAGCTTAGGCCATTTCGCACATGAGAGCTCCAACCGGGGATCGAACCAAGGACCGCTTTCACCTAATATGAATGCGCAACCTACCCCGATAACTGGGAGCCCTAAATCTAGAATCAATTAGGAGTTAATAAAGAGTTCGAAAATAAAATACATTACAATTTTATTGGTACAAACTGAACGCAAAAATCGAGAAGAACATACCGATTTAAAAGAAGAAATAGTGAAAAAAACAATTAAGTTGTAATTGTAAGAAGCTACATAAATGAAGTCACATAAAAGAGAATATTAAAGTAATATTCATAAACCTTACTCTAAGAAAATCGGTCGCCAATTAACCGTGTACGGGGAAAAAAGAAAATCACTTTGTCGAAGCGATTAGCAGAAGTTAAAGTGCAGAATTCTTATTTATCCGTCTATTATTAAAAATTCACCTTTTGCAACTTGTCGCCTTTCTTTTGAGCTAAGGATTTACAAATACCTTCTATGAAAGGAATATTCACATCAATGAAGGAAACCTACTGAGTCACATCTGATCAAAAGGGCTCATGGCTCCATTTCCTTCACCATTGAATCATTTGTTAGAGTTTCAGTACTAAGGAAATGCATGGCTATTGGGCACACCCATATTTGAAGAGCGACTGTTTTGTTAAACCTCGCTCTCCTTTAAAGCCTAAGGTAACGAAGGGCTTTCTTCCCCCTTTCTCCACCCATTGTTACCAGAG
Organism: Ladona fulva; assembly: GCA_000376725.2. NCBI lineage: Eukaryota > Metazoa > Arthropoda > Insecta > Odonata > Libellulidae > Ladona > Ladona fulva. The sequence continues at coordinate 326,740 of KZ308224.1, forward strand.
CCCTTCACCTGCTCAACTTCCATCTCAAGGATATAAAACCTCCCACATTGCCCACCTCTCCCAAGTTTCTTCCCCATCCATTTTCAACTCCTTCGGAGTTCCTCTTCCTTGGCGCAAAACAGTCTTCAAACCTTTCAAACCCGCTTAAAATCCCAACCTCTCGGTAGCTCAGACGTTGCCCACGGGTGATGCTTTTCTTCCCCCACCCTCAAGTGAGTTGAATACAGAGAGCGCCACTGGTTTAGTTGGAACAATGAGTTTTCCTCCTACTTCCAATCCCTTACCCACCCCACGGCCTCTTTAAGGCATCTCGCCCTTTGAAAAGAGGCTATTGTATCATTCAAAGAGAGAATGCGCGAAAGATGAAACCGTGGCTTGTTTACATTTCACCTTTCAGAGTGCGTTTTTCTCTCCTCTTTCTTATCCCAGCTACTCTTCGCCGAACTCCGAGGGCGCGTTTACCTTTCAGCAAAGGCTCCATTAATTTAATGGAGGAATACGAGCATTTTTATTATTGGGTGAGATAAGAATCGTAGTTCTTATGCAGTATGCGAAGTTTAGAAATGAGCTAATAAATAAAGAAGTCCCTTTCTAAGTCTCGCATTTATCACGAATAAACCCGTTACCGCATCGTTTGCAGAAAAAGTGAGATTTAGTATCAGTTGTACTGACATTAACGCAGACTAGTGCGACTCTCTATTCTACTCTAATTCACTAAATTAATCACGTGATCGTGGAACGCAAGATGGGAAGGTTGGGCATCTTGTATATTCAGAAAAAGATTTTCCTTAAATTTATTCCGCAAGTTCAACCTAACTTTCAATCTTAGATCTCTGAAAGATCCCCATCCGATGTCGAACAGCACTTGGTAATGGTATACAATTTGTCTATCGCAGTGTCTTTTAATTTGTAATAAACTACACTTAACAAGGTCTTAAAGATTGTACTCATCACTAATATAGGGAACAAAAAAAAGCATCACTTGCATTTTTTAGCAGTATAAGAACTGCAAAATAACAAATGCACATATAATTTTGTAATAAATATGTTGGTAAACACATGATTCGAAAGAAGATTATCCACAGCAATGTTTTAAGTATTCATAAATTATTGAATTACATCAACCAATAAAACTAACTCATTGCACATTGGTGGGACTTGGTTGTCTTGATGACACGGAAAATGGTACTTAAGACCACAACGGTTGGGAAATACTGGTCATCTTTCGTGTTGGAACATTCCACCATTTTTCTTCGATAAGTGGAAAACGTGGCACATGTATCAAAGTGGCTTATACCTTATACCTGCATTATACCTTTACCAATCAAAATACTCACAAATTCCTGTACTTCTTCATGATCGCTGAGTCATTTAACATTTAATATGTTAACTTACATATGACTTATTCAGTTATTTTGTTATGCGTTGTAGTAGATGTCACAAATGTGTACACATCATTGTAAAAGCTTTGTAGGGAACCGATCTATGATTCTTTACATCTGACAAATAATTACAGAATCGAAATTCAAATTTCACGAGAACTGTGGAATGAATAGTAACTCTTCTAGGAAGAATTTTTCAGTTTCAAACCTCGTTCGTCATAGTTTTATGGTGAAACCTCATTTTCGGACAATTTTCATTATTACTTGTTTTCTGTTTAAGGAATTTTGAATAAAAAGCCGCAGCAGTAGGAAGACGGGCTGCAGAACAACCCCTTAAGTTTCAATCAATCCACAAGAGATGTCAGCACTATGATATAAAAGAAAACGACACTTCTGAATCTGTGACTCTGACTCTCTTTCATGTTAATGATACAGTAAAAAAATTCATATTTTTACCTCATGAAGAAGTAGTTAACTGCAGAAAATTTACTGTAGGTAAACATTTAGCGTTTTAAGAAATGTGTAGGATAAGATTCTGAATGTAAAAATCCAGATGTGTCGTTAATAGTTGTGTGTTTGCACCCGTGTTAAACCATTCACGGAAGTTGTACATAGCAATAATAATTACTATCTATCAGAGAGATTTATATAAAATAAAACCACACTACACATAGCTACTCGGAAGCTCGCTCTATTAGGTAGAAGTACTACTAGTAAGTGGAAGGTAATCAGAACTTTCCGGAACTATTGTAATCTCCATGGGAAATTTGACCGGATTAACTGAATAAATGCGAAGCAAACAATTAGAAATATAGCTCTTAAACTACTCAAAAGAATCTGTGAACACATAATTAAGTTGTTTCGAAAATAGCATACAGAAAATTTTCATTTATAAGTAGGAAATGAGAAATAGTAGAAAATAGTCTATAAGCGAATTAGTATATAAGGTACTAGAGATACGGTTTTTTCCGTTTGATTTCCTTGAACGAATTCATCTCAGCTCATAAAGTTATACTCTCAACACATTGTGTGTGTTATGAATATTGAGTCTTTAGTAAAGTAAAGATTCAATGGAGCAAAACTGGATGCACATCCAACAATTATTTGCTGTAATCTGAGGAAGAAGATAAGGAGTGAGGAACAACAAAACATAACGAATATTTTTTAAATCTTTAGAAGTGACCCATTAATCAAAACATTTCGTAATTAGTCAGCCAAACTTTTTTTGCGTTTGAATTTTGGCATTATTTAGGCGTTAAATTTCCTAAGTGAAGAAAATGACGAGGTAACTGCAAATTAAACTTACCGCTTGAGCTAGGAGGACTTTCCTTACTAGATGTGGCAATATAGAAGCAATATACAATCAAATACAATATTTTTTAACTTCTTAACAGAAAATTGAACTGAATAAAATAAACAAATAAATATTTAACAAGATTAAGTTGTACTTATTTTAAGAAGAACATTTTTTCTGAAAATACTTATTTAATATACTCTTATTTTAACTTATGATACTCTCATTACAGTATTTATCTTTAGGGAATTATACCCATACAAGCAAACTACTGATCCCACAAAGAGACACGAAAAAATAATTGTGCTAATAAAAGCTGTATCATCAGGTAAGTAGTTAGAATATAGAATCGCTATTAAAATTTTCCGGAAATGTTCCCAACTCAACGTTACCATGTGGTGGTTAGTAAGAACGGTTCGAAAAAGTTTGATCTGTTTTGAAGTTTTTCAACTCTGTCGGCAAATGACCAATTCACAATAATTTGTTTTACCCTACAATTGAGATTAGTACGATAATAGCTTGATTATTCTGAACGTCATAGCTGTTTTCTCATGGCTCATAAAACTCTTAATTTCTCTTGCTTATAGTCTTTCTGCGCATAACCCTAAATTGTATCAGCTGTTTTTCGTTTTTGTACAGTCTATCAACCCAAATGCAGAGTTTGGTGCCAGTTACTAATATTAAGTCTGCAAATAAGAAGACGCTGTGCGAATACGAGAATGCTGAGAGAAACTACTGTTACTTTCGCAGCGTTCCCGCTATCCGATCCTATTATCCTTTATAACATGGCACGATTTCTATACTTCATTCTATAATTATTGAGGATTAGATCTAAATATGTATTATTTCTATTGATCGGAAGTAAATAAAATATCGGCATTTACATTTTTCCACGTAGTTTTGAGTTTTGGAAATCACAGTTATCAAGCTAGCTTAATTTGCCGATGGAAATTTGTTTTGCATGAAAAGATTCGAAGAAAATAGAGACCGAGAAGAAAAATATTTCGTCCTTTGTGATCTTGTAAAGTAAATAATTGTTTTATCTTCTCATCTCCTACATTATCGGATCATGGGGTAAAGAAATCGGAGTCATTCTACACGTCAAATAACAAAAACAGTATGACGTTCATACCAACTGACAAGTAAGTAAGATACATTGCAGTGGAAGGCATAAAAAGTTTCTCATCTGAATTTGCCACAAAGAGACAGAATAACATTAAATTGACACCATAGAAACGTCGGCGCCGTGGCTTAGTTGGTTAAAGCGCCTGTCTAGTAAACAGGAGATCGGGAGTTCGAATCTCCCCGGTGCCTTTCGGTAAACTTTTTATAACTTGATATATTTGTCTATGTTTGTGGAACGAAATTTCGAGACTCAAATACATTGTACAATTTTCTTTGAATTTAATTTAATAAATATTTCATTTTCCATCTAGCGGCCTTCTTAGAATAAAATAATTTATTCTTAAAGTTAAATGAAGATGAAGGTCATCTGGTTTCAATACCTTATAAGTTTTACATCTCTTATGACTGGAATATAAGGGTGATATTTACGAAAAGTTTCTGATTTGGAAAGGCGTTCACTATTCGTTGGAAACCCATTCTACGAAAGTAAATGTATCGCCTTCCATTTAATTAAATCTTTTTTGATATCCTTTTGAGAAAGTATATTCTTTAGATAATTTAAGTAACTTTTATTATAAACGATCGAAAAATTTCAGGTGCACGTCATGTTCATTCTACGTAATATTGTATTTATCCTAGTCTTTTCACTTAAATCTTAATGACGTAAAAGTCTTACTTAACTCAGATTATTTAAATGCTTCATATTATCGATTTATTAAATATATATTCTTTTCTCTCGATAACATTTTTTATTGTACAGTAGTTAATGAATAGCTGTACTTTTTCAAACCTGAATCGAAAGCTTCGAAAGGATACCACATTTTCAAGGGTTAAATGGAAGGTGGGACTCTTTAATCCCAATTTTGCCCAGTAAAAAAGACGCTTGTATTGTATTTTCAATCTGCATACACGATATTAAAGAATTCCGCATCTACGAAGAAAGATGAACCCGTAAGCCTATAATTAGAGGTGACATAAAAGGACGCACAAGGCAGTACTTGGAGAAATAATGAGTAATTACGTTATTACATTTCGTTTTAAACAATCGAGTCTACTGTGTACTAGCCTTAAAAGAGTTTTTGCTTTCAGTTTACCGAATATTATTTTATATCCATAGTATCAGCCCTGTTACCGCATATTGATGAATGCAGCTTCTTTTATTCGTCATTTGAAACAGATTAGTTGTGAAGGAAACATTGTGATAATTCAAGGATGTACATTATTTGTTTAGGGTGAGGTTTCGGAGCCATGGATTAAACACAAAATTGCCTGCTATTCAAGGATAGGATAACTTCCGCCCAATATCTGATAAAAACGAAACAGATTTACATTAACTGTACACCTTCGAATAACCAGCAAATTGTAGAACTTTAAATGTTTAAATATTCAGATTTTTTTGTTTTTCTATATTTCGATGAATGGACAACAAGATTCATCGTTAATGAAACATGCTGCACGCTGTAGTAATTTTTTGTTCGAACATGAAATTTTTATTACCCTTAAGACGCAAGAAGGAAACGGTTCTATGGAGATTTGAAAAAGGTTAGTAAATAAAGGCCAAAACAAAGAAGATTGCTTTACTACTCCGCTGCATTAGAAAATGTCGAAAACGGAATCATACGAAAGATTCTTCAACATCAAAGTTTCGTAGACCTACTATTGTATGTTTTTTATTTATTCTTTTCATGTAAAACGATATTTCCATAGAATATAATCATTTTCTTTTATATTTATGACGTACTGCCTTCGGGAGGTTTTGGGGGGTTTTCCCTCCCGACTTGGGTGAATACCAGGCAGGGTATTGTATTTCCTTCTCCCCCTGAAAAGATGACTACCACCCGGCCTGGAGCCTATTTGTAGTCCTATGGTGCAAATAAAATAAATAAATAAATTATGAGGCAATGTAGATTAATTTTTGTTTAGTATTAACAAATAGAAATAAAAAGTGTTTCAAATGGCAACAACACATTCCTATAATTTCCTACTTCAGGTAAACGCATTTTTCCACTCTATAAGGAAAATTATTTTAATTTAAATTTAATACATGAGTAAAATTCGTTTCTTTGAACAGCTCGCAACAATGGAAATGTATTAATCAAAATAATTAATTAGTGATTAATAAATAATTCGTTTCAAAACAATTATTTAAAAAAATCAGCACAGTCCATGCAAAATATAACAATTATTTACAACTATTACAATTATTTTACTGCCTATAGCTTTGTAATATTTCGAAAACTTTTGTATTAGGCAAAGAAAAGGAAGTTATAGGTAAAAAATTTCGATATAAATAAATTTTCCAATAATTTTCAGTACATTTATTTTTATTCTAAATCATTTTAAACATAGTTTGCAATATCATAAAGATGAATTGCAAAATCGTTTTGATAAAATGTGGTTGACGCTTTTTGAGGCTGGATTGATACCTCTAAAGAGATGGGGACACCCATGGGCATTTGCTGTGGCTCACAGTACATGCATTCTAATGATGATTTACTTTCATCTCCTGAACCTACTGCTGACAATTCAGCTTGAGATTTAGCTATTTAATTTGGCTACTTTTTTTATTAATGAAACTCAGTGAAGTGGGAGTTGAACTGTCATGCTGTATATTTCTACGTAAATCCTCCTTTGATATGTTTGAGATCTCTTGGGCATTCGGACATAAAAGTATTCAATAAAAGAAAAATTAAAGAATTGTGACAATTCAGTGACAAATATGTGCTGTATTAAAGATTTTTGCAATGATCACATATAATGCAATGATTATTGAGAAGAATTAATAATACAATTATATCATATATTAGTAGTGTCAATGAATACTTTTGAATTATTTAGTTAATTTATTATACATTCAAATAACTTGGAAGTTTGTATTAACAATCACTCTGAAAATAGGGAACAAGTTCTTTCAGGATCATTATCCCAAAACACTAGACGTATCATATATCGTTTATCTTTGTCCTCGCTAAATAAATATTCATACTGATATTTAAGAGCAACTGCATTGTCGAAAGAATTTTGAGACTTTTATTTCATGTTAAGGTATATATAAAGTTATTAAAGAGAATGAAATTTAAAAGAAAATAATGTCATAGAAGACGGGTAAGGGTGGTCTAGCGCAAGATGGTGCGCACCTAGGAAATTCTTCCTTGGGAAGAGAATAATTTTTTAATCTACGTTGTTTAGACTCTTCAATATAAATTCCGATGAAGAATTTTCGATTGGACAAAGTTTTGGATTGCGTAAATTTAAAATTAAAAACAAAATCAAGGACCTTGGCACATTAAGGTCCCCAATGAAAAAGTACAGCAGAGAGTATGATTCGTAGACGATTGGCATATGTCTCGATTCAAAATAATAAAAATAAGATCGAGTGATAGCGTGCGGAACCGCATGGGGGTTTTCATTATATTGACATGCCGCCCCCTATATTTTGTAACTTTTCTTATGTGCTGGGGTTTTCTAAAACCCTCTTCCAAGCAGAATCCACTTCCTCAGTTGCAAGTGCATTGTCCTAAAAGAACAATTAAGACAGGGTCAATGCAACTGCATTCCATAAATTAGCAATATTCCCAAAGAAGAGATTCTCAAAGTTTATTGCCGAATGACTACCACCATAAGATTCGCGAAGATCAACGTAAATACCTCGTCCATTTAAAATTTCGCACGCTTCTATTCTTTACCAAAAGCCAAATATTATTCGAACTTCGCGGAAACTGCCACCGTTAATTATCGCTCATACTTCAAATAGCCCTTCTCTGTGCGGGTCTGCATGACAGAACAATTTTTATCGCCGAAATACCAGCTTTTCCTCGATAGCTGTTTTCTTTCCATCTCGAGCGATGGCTGCATGCGTGCAAACACTTATCCCCCTCGGCGGCCGGGCTCCCTTCGAAATAGCGGAGCCAACCCTGTGCCGACATCCATTAGTAGGGCGAATGTAAAGTGCTCCCTCAAAGTGTGACACGACTATAACGTGACTTCATCACTCCACGTACCGAAAAAGAAGCCTTTTAAAACGATACTATCGCATCGCTGCCTCTCTGTGGCTATCCGCAACTAGGGGGGGTTAGTAGCGAAGATTTTACACCTCGGTGAATAATTTAGGGATTGTCTCGCTGGGAGATGACGTCAAAAGTGTCTACGCTGGACCGCGGCGGACTCCTATTAGTCCGAGAAGTTAGTTTTTATTTCTGCATTAGGTAAAGAGGGTTAACTTTGTCTAGAAACGGAACCTCCCACAGCCGATAGCATTACTGTAAAAGCAGGACGAATCCGCGGACTATGCATCGCACGGTTTTCATATTGTGGTGTTTAAGCTGGCTCTTAAAGAAGCTCACCGAAAACTTTAACTGCTGTGTTATGACTTCTGCTGTAGTTAGAATTTACTATATTGAGGGCGTAGATGAAAATTTGTCAGCACAACGGTCGCGATGTGTTCTGAATGTTCTCCTGCATGTTGAAATTCGCGAGTCAGCATTTCACTCCGATTTCAATTTTCTCAGCTTCTAACAATCTTATAATCATCCACTTAATCAAAATGTTGCTTTTGTATTTTATCAGCACATAAGTTTTTCATTACAACGTGTACAAATGACAGATTGTATCACAGGGAACAGGATTGTACAGGAAACTGATGGCAGTTTTCAGATAACTTTACATGAACATGTTTCGTCTAATCAGTTCCACAGTGATGCCGTTCGCGACATTGGTATTACTGCATGTCAGACAAAGAAGTTCATAATTCTCTATATTCTTAAATATTACAGCACCTTCGTAACTCTTATCTCTTCAATTCGTTCGGAAAATTCAACGCACACAATTTAATTACCGAGATAACCTTTCTGCAGGAGTGCGCGATGTACCCGACCGGGTAATTGATTCATTCTTTCTGAGGATTATACGGATCTTCAGAACTAACTGTACCTATCTGCTTGATTTAGAGCAGCATTTTCGAGCCCTTGTGTCGTACTTAACGTTTTAGTGTACCACATAGCATGCGGGAGTTGCACGGACTTCTAATCTTCGATTACTAACGCGTTTCACTCAGCAATATAATTGATGAGAGTTACGAAGATACGATTATGGAATTATGAACACAAGAATCCGAGTCGTGTTCGTGGATTCTGATATTTGGAACGGTCGGTGTGAGGCTTTGAATACGAGAGAAAAGACAGTGTTAAAAAATCCAAAAGTTGCTCTAAGAGGCTAACCATTAAGTCTCAGATGAAATTTTTCTTACTTAGACTAGACTTCTTACTAGAAGAAAACTACTTAAAACCCCTGACAATTTAATTAATTATCTTTTTAACATAAAAGTAGAATGTAAGTTTATGCGGCATTTTTTATACGGAGGTACATGAAATACAATTCGGGAAGCTGTTTTATTTCTCTCAACTAACTTCAATAAGAGTTTTGAATGCAATATTCTAAAGCACTTTAAACACGATGGAATCCATTGAGCAAGTAAGTTTTTAATTTTCGATGTGTTAGATGATTAGCCTCATATGAATTAGTTTCACATTCCATACTGTCTCCATCAACTTGCTCTAGTTCATAATCACAGCTTTAAAAACGTCATTTTTAATTCATTTCGGTGAAGGTACAATAATAGCAACTATTTGATTGGGTTTCAAAAACATAAACGCCATGAAACAGATTTATTTGCGGGCATAAGATTCTCATGATGCATTATAGTTCAGGGCAGTAGTCAGACGAAAGTTTATCATATTTATTCCATAACAAATTCAAAACCCTGTTAAATGGACTTAATTATTGGCTAAATTGCCAAAAAGTGAAAAATTACTGAAAAATATCCTCGACAGTTTGTTAGAATTATTTAAAACTTTGAAGAATGATACGTGTATTTTGAAAAATGCTTTCGCCCGCGCGTAATAAACGTAAAAAAGGAAGTCTTCCTTAATTAAGGAAGCAGCATCTGTGTTCAAGTCGCACAATGCAATTTGAAGTAATAATATTTTAAGTCTCCACTGGATTTAAAATTGGACTAGTAATTTATTCATTTCCGTTATTTATGATTGAATGCAGCTGAATTACCCTTCGACCAAATTTTCTTTATTGATTACCGCAATTCGAAGCCTAGAGAATGCTCGAGCTTAATTGGATATTAACCAGATGAAAATGCGCCGGAAATGCATCATATTTCGCTAAATAGAGGAAAAATTTTTCCCTATTAAAGGGAGAAAATATAAAATATAGATGACGCGGAGTTCATTGGTACCAATTAACGAAATAATAACGATAATGAAATGGTACGCAGATAGAAAATCAGCTGTCCGATTAATATTTCCACACAAAAAGCTGACCCGGCACAGTTGATTAATTGAAATAAAAACTCCGTAATGACAACAAATTACGGCATAACCTCAAAACCTACTCTGGGCGTATTAATGCGGAAATACACTGTGATGCAACGCCATTTTCGATAAGCTTTAGCGACTAACGCTCCAGACGGACTCTGCTCTCTTTACATTCGCCCCGTTCATCCGCTGGGTACACACGCGGAATGGACCTTCATTTACCTTTTTCAAAAAGCGCACGATAATGGAAAATATCTGGGGAGTAATGGCGTTTAAAGAGGCCGACGATCTGGCAAAACCATAAGGGTATCGACCAGACGACCGTGCAACACTCCCTATATGCTTTTTGACATTATGACTTGAAAAAGGGGGCGAAAACCGGGCCCTCCGAAGAGGCGGTGGCCTGGGCTGGCAATAAAAAGGTGCCCGGTTCTCATTTACAGCTCCGTATCCATAAAAAAGGGAAAAACCACCTTGTTTCGTGGAGATCCCGTTTTCCGTTACAAGGCTTCCAGAGGAGTTACGAATTAACCCTCTTTTCCCCACGTTATATTGCGGCCGAAATACGTTTGCTCCTTCAGTTGTTTTTAATGCGCCCGCTTACGGGCGTTTTAAGGAATTAACCAAGCGAAAAAGTTCTTTCCTCTCGAATTCCAATCGTCGGCCGGCGTGAAATTAAATTACATATTGCTTAAAAGTGCCGTATTGAACGGATGAGGAGAAAAGTTAATTTTCATCGCGCCCGAGGCGAAATGGGTGCGGTCGCAGAGGTTACAAAAGCTCGTAAAATTCTTTTCATTGTCTATTTCATTTCACTTTTCCGGGTCCATTTTGGCTTTTATGTCTTTCCCTTGCTCCCATCGGTCTATCTCTTTCCAGTTCCCTTAGAAGACACAAATCCCTACCTTTATCACGTCGTTTCGTCTCTCTTAATAAATTGCTACAGTCGTAAGAGGGGAGAACGAGTTTCCCCTCCCGAAAGTTGTCTGCAATATAATGTACAGATGCTATCAATATAAAGTGCAGATACTAGCAATTGAATGTGCAGATAGAAATAGTAGTAGTATATACGGTAAGCTTCAACCTTATTCAGTTGCGCTGCTTTTATCCCATATCATCTCAGCTTGTCACGAATTCAGATATCGAATCAGTCATAATTTAAAATTAAGTAATTTTTCTAGAGCTTAACACGTTTGACGACATCGATAAGCTATCTATCTCTATTCCCAAGGTGTGAATATAATTCCAAAAGAGGTGTTCGCGAATTTTTGTCTCGCAAAGTACACTACTAGCATTAATTTCCTCGAAAGTAGATTTCCGCTTCATTATATTAAAACGATATTCGTGCTCTTAATTTTAGAATTTTATCGGCTTTTGAGTAATATGCTAGCAGAAAATTATTACGGAGCGAGAAAGTTACACAAAAAATTAATAACTGTGTTAAGAAAAATGCAAAATTCAAAAGTCACGCGAACCATCGTGGAATGTATAGCACACAATTTCAACGTAGAGTAACATTAAATATCAAGCAATTACATTATCATCCGTTAAAATGGTTCAGTGATTTAAAACTCGAGGACATGAGGCGGTACAATGACTTAATGATGAATAATTAGAGACAACATTTCTCGAGTGATCCGATGTTCAATGCACAGCAATTTTACCACAGAGACTTATGTAACCGAACGAAAAAAATGAGCATAACGATTTAATATTACAAATGGTACATATTGATTTGGTTTGCTGTGAAATATTATGCGTCCTAATTTATGTTATAAATAATTCCCACTTAAGTTTACAACAGTATGTTCTAAAACGTAAGTTGGTCATCCTTAACTACATAAAAAAAAATTATCGAACTTTTCATCCCAATTAAATCAAAAATTCCTAAATACGGGGATTTCTCGAGTATATTTTATAGATTTCTAACACCTGCAAGGGTCTTTAAGTAAACGTTAAAAGTTCTTTAATAAACTTTAAAATTTCATCTTCACGCGTGAAAATAGATTGAAAAGCTATAAATTGTGTTAGTCAACTTTAATGAGAATGGGAATTATTTCATTGGCTATAAAATTTTAAGCTGATTTTCATGTATTGTCGATAAGTTAGCCCCATTTATCAGCGTTACTGTTTTTGTGATCAAAATTTGTTAAGAATATATTAAGAAGACTGACTGACTGTTTTGAATCATTAACAGGTCTGTAGGTTAGGCAAATACAGTGTTGAGGAGAAAAATATTTTTGCGATATACATGCAAGTTATCAACATTTAAATCTGAGGGAAGTGGAAGACGGAAATCATATTTAGTTCCTCGAGATGAAAGTACGGATAGAACCGCCACCAATACCAACGAAAATACGCAAGTATTTATTACATACTCCAATTACCTAGCTGAGAAGCTTCATCATTAAGCGGAATTAATTGTTATAGAATCCTCGTAGCTTGGATGAATGTCAAAAGGCAAGAGATCCTTATGCGAGCGAAATGTTTCACCGAGTGAATAACGGAGCCATTACGGAGGAGGAAGAGGGCGATGAATGATCAAGGAGTCCGTCGTTTAGATGGTAATGGAGGATCGACGATAGGGAAGATTTGAGGTATCCTTTTGAACACTTAGCTATCGCACTGCTCGAGGAAATGGCCCCTAAAAGGATCTTGTTTGAGTACTTCACCTCTCTTCGGAAATGCCTCCTAGAGGAGTGCGTCACTCGTAGGAGCCGACGTACCAGAAGATGACATACTCTGACGGAATGCGGGGAAAGATGGAAATGGCAGGAGGTTGAGTGAACGGATCGCTAGCCTGAGCACATAGAAAAGAGAGAATGGGGAAGAGGGAGCATTTTACGAGGAAGTTAACAGGAAGAGAAGAAACATAACAAATTATGAGAACGAGTGTTAAGAAAAAGGAGGTTAAAATACTCTTCCGTGATTCTTATGTTGTCAATTAATGACCAAAACTGTCATTTATTTGCTGAATATCAATAAGTAATGTGTTTAATTGGGGAAGGTTGAGACTTTTAAGTCTCCTAATTCATATAACCAATGCCGATGTAATTAATTCAAACAATCTAGTCAGTTAAATACAATGAAAAGTAATTTAAAATCAAAAGAGAATGGGAGGAACTTAGCTCTGTATGATATAAGATAAAAGGAATGTTAAAATGTGTGTACTTACGTGAATGTAAAAATGAAACCATTCAAGGGCTCCAAAAAAATCCATTATTTGTTACCAAATTGTGAAATCGTTATTAAGAATTTGGTTATGAAGGCTTTATGTATGCAGTTTGCGTACTTTCAAATTATCAGTGGAAGGTTTTGAAGATTTAGAAGTTTAGAACGCAGAAAAGGCGCAGGATCGTCATCCTGTTAATTTAAAATACGCAACGCGTATCAAAATTTGGATACACAGTAGAATGGAATAGCAGAAATAAATTTTTAACAATGTACTAAATATAGAGGTGATGGTTGCATTCAACTCAATGCATCTGATGATAATGCTTTCCATATGGTTGCACTGAAAATCTTAAAATTCACATGCAGAAAGATGAAAATATCTACATAGAACGCAGAGGAATGGATAAATGAGAAATATTGAAAATGAGGCCGGAAAATATCGATGGCCTTGATGGATAGAAAGGTTGAATTTAGGCTAAAGCAAGAAATATGTTTAAAGTGCAAATTAGAAGTTGAGACTGAGACGAAAGAGGCAATGCGAAGGTAGTCATAAGGGTCATGAATTGGGCGAGGAGGGCTTGAAGGGAACGTCAAAAGTTTTAAGGGTTAATAGGAAGTAAAAAAGAGCAGTCTGTGAGGAAGAGGATGCTGATGCGCCGTAAGAGAAGGCGCGTTTATTTGCCAGTTATTAAGTCCCACTTTCAAGATCTTTGTTTGAGTTAAGTTATGAATATTGTTTTCTTTCAACTGCTTATTTTAAGAAATGCGCTAAGGAACTTTCGAGGTGTTTGTTGTTTCGAGATGTAGCTAAGACTTAAAAATAACAAATTCGTGCTGTAATATATGTATGTACACTTCGAATTTTACTAATTTTATTTCCTATTTTACATGAGTGTGCAATGAACTCCACTTCATCAATCAGGTTAACATATATTTAGCTCACTTTAAATTAGATGAAGCTTTTCAATATGCACTGCGTTACGCTGACTAACATTGCGTTGTATCGTTTCGTTATTACGCTATTTTAAAAGCGTTAAAATAATTAATTATTTTTATTTAATTCGTGTGGAGATACCATTCTACAATAAAATATTTACACGCCCTTTTTTATTCATTACCCGGAATGCCCTAAATATCGTCAAATTTACCAAAAACAAACAGGTATGGATTTATAGTACAATTTATTGTAGTTTTTGGCTTTCCAAACCATCTAAAATTTATGACCGATCGTCTCGAGTTTCACTTTGTGGAACCTTGCTGTATCATATAACTCCCCAAGAATAATTCATAATTTCCGAAGGAGAAAAGGATATGAAAAAAGTCTGATAGGACCGGGACTCGAATCCGGGTCTTTCGCCTTCCAGGAGACTGCTTTGACCATTGATCTTTCTTGCCAGTACACTCAAACATGCAATTTGGGATATATTTTAGATGAAGGCGAGAATTTCATGAACAACCAATGTATAAATAATTAGCTATCATCAAATCAATTTTGAATAACATGGAGGTGATTTCAGGTTGAAGGTTTTTTAAAAATAGTGTAAAATATACTGTATCATATGAGCGAATTATGATATTTTACTTGTTATGTAAAGGAGAAACGATTTTTTCATGTACCGATAAATATAGAAACTATCCATTCGGGAATCATACCTTTCCAATTAGAACTATTATTAGAATTGGATGCCCCGATGGAGACTAAGATGAAAATAAAAATGTTCATTTTGGGCGAAATATTCCTCCAGAATTCAGCTATTTGTTTCGTGAAACAAACATTGACTTGAATGGATCATAGCATAACTACTTTCTTCTAATGGAAACATACAAAAGAGGCTGCGAACAGCGTTAGATTTCAAAAGAAATATCCTACTACGCTCCTATAGTAACATTCCTTTCAGTTGAACTCCAGCTTACTTACTTTTAGCTAACAGACACGATATTGTCTTAATGATGTTTTTGGCATCAGTCCGAATTGGGAAACAAATTTGGGCAACAGACAAATGTCAATGGAACGTATCATCGGATGGAGCACTTGAAGAAAATGTGTGAATTTCAAAATGGGATGCCATCTGCGTCGATAAACAGCATTCAATTGGATATCTGCTCGGATACGTTTTATCCTCACGAGAGGATCAATATTGAATGATAGATAGGCAGATCCTGCGAGAAAGCGCTCTCCAAAAATTGTATTTTTAGGTCAATATTTGCCCAAGATCAGTACTCTTGTGTTAATCCCGCAAGTTTCAAATTGCTAATCTAAATGCAAATGCGGGGCATTGATGGAACTTTCTTTATACTTTGGAATTTTATCGCGGCGGAGGAGGTCGCTTAAATAATCTTACTCAGCAGAATTTCTGCCATCGGCCGAATGGGAAATAATTAAAACAAAGAGGTGTTTTCGATTTTTCTTTTTGTTCTAAACTTGGAAAAGGTTATTTTTCGTTGCATTAAGTTTAAAGGCAAGTGCTCTAAATCTAAGAATAACACCGATAGAGACTTGATATTCATCTAAAGTCAGGAATGTGGATACTAAATTATTCTGTGTTTTAGCGGCCTTTGTGTTACTTTTATAGTCGATCGAAGAGAGTTTTATGGGAACCACAAATCCAAAATCAACGAACCTCACAAACAACTTTACAATACTTAAATGTTTACTTATTAACCGAAGTTGAAAGTTAATTAAAAATTAAGAACATATTAAAAATAATTAACCATTTCCACAGAGCTATTATGAAAGTAACTTCATATTCCTTCATTTTCTTTTCACATTCTTCGATTTAATCCTAAGATTCTCAGTTAATTACTCTGGATGTATGTACTAAATTGTCCCGAGGACGTAAACAATGCATTCATAAGAGGATTCATATAGTATTTATTTGCATATATATCTTTGTGAATGAAAATGACACCAACTCTTACCGTCCGTGATTTATTTTCTATGAAATTAATGAATATTTTCACTTGTTCTTTATTCATCCTTTGTTTTCACCTTATTAACATCACATCGTCAGGCAGAAAAAAGCATTTAAATGTCAGACTTTTTCGTGTCCATTCTTCCTTGGAATAAATATAATACTTATAATAGTTTTAAAGATATAATAAAGGTGTAACTGTTTTAAAGATTCGTTCGCTTAAAAATTTATCCATAGACATATCAGTTTAATTCAAATATTTGGAGTGAGAGCTGAGTTAACTTTTATGGCTTTGTTTATCACTCGGCTAGAAACAAAATTCGCAAACCACGAGATTTCGAATTATTCTCACCGGTAACATATATAACAATCAGATGACTCTTCACTTCTGGTTCTTTTCTGGGTATCAGAGTTTTATCACGTTATTAGAACTTCTTAAAGATTTACTGCCAACAACTAGTTACTTTTAATAAGTTTTGGGACTCCCTACTAACTTAATTACTAGGAATCGACGTTGGCATTGACTATTATTGATAGTTTAGGTAAAATAAGCAGTAAAAATGTTCTACTCCAATTGAGAAGGATACAAACTTTCATAATAACTACCAATAAATGTACCATTATAGAGGAATATAAACCGACTTGATAAATTATCGACGAATGAGTTATGTAAGAAAATGAAAACTCATCGTTACTGATCAAATAAAAGCTTCGGTATTTTCATCGAAAGTATGAAGTTTTATTCCTTTCGATAAAGATAAGCTTTGCAAATTTGAGGGAATTACTACTTTTCCGATATTTTAAGTGAGCGACGTATTGCATTGTTTTTTCCTCAACATTGTATGTCCAAATATAGAAGCAGCCAAAGGAAAAATATACTCTGCTATTGCTCTTGAAGGGTTTCGTGAAACTTCCATTGAATATCCATTAGTAGAACTCTAAAATACAAATATTTGAGTATAAGAGTGTCGATGACATTTCAATCCCACGACTGAAAAAAAGAAACTGAAATTATGGCCTACGTACTTTACAATTTTCACGTTTCGAAACTAAGTAGAAAATAAAGGACCATTTTACTTTCATGAGAGAGAAAAGTAAGCATCCATCAATCTCAATTCAGTTCACAATGAGCTTCAGGTACATACATTAGTCGCTGGAATCTACGTCAAATATCCGCCTCTGAGATCTTTATCTCTATCTCTCTTTCCTCTCTAGACTTCTCTCAAAGGTAACATCATCTAACTTATCTGGTGTCGACACTATCTTGAGAGATCAATAACCTTTCAGTCTAAACTCATAGTAGTCTCACGTCAAAGCCTATCCAAATCTATTTACGAACCGAAAAAGTGGTAACTTACTCTCTAACACGAGACTTATAGATACATAACTGTCATCTACATTTAATTCTACACATATAACTGCGAGTCGCGTTTCGGTGTGTGGCAGTGGATGCGTGCACTATAAGTCAGATTGCGTGTACGCGAGATAGCAGTGCTCCTATCTCGCCGTTCTAGAATATATTTCCCAATTATTTCTTGCATTATCTGATTGGGTCATCGAACAGGCTGGACCCATAACGTAAGCAACGTCTTCCCAAAACATACTTTCTCCGATTTCATTGAGAAAGTTAAACATATAATTTAATTCCTTTCTTGTAAACATTCCTATTTGGTGTCAAGGAGCATCTCATTAACGCATGTAAATTTGTGGTAGTAATTCTTAACAAAATGCAAGGATTTACGTTGAACCTTTTCTAATACAACGCTTGTCTGTAGGGTCTCATGAACTTTATATATACACTAGATGAGAATAACCAGCACCAAGGTTGCCATGAACGCCTTTACACTATTTAAAATGTTCTGTCGAATTTAAAAATACTGAAGAAAAAACTCATGAACAAGAGAGCTTTTATGGATAGAAGTGTGATGTGGATTAGACCCCGGAAATTTTACATCTTTAAAATTCGCTTTCAGGAATTCTAGTTTAAATTTTTAATGGAGAACGCGTCATTACTTGAGATACTGCGAGAATTGGAATAACAATTTTTGTAAAGGATCTCCCCATTTTTACACATTAACTTTACTGTCAAGAATCTGAATTCCTTAGAGACGTAAAAAGTAATCGATTGGTGCAGGCAGCCGCGCTACCAGTCTTTGAAAATGTACTTCAACAGCGGAGCGATCCATCCTATTTGAAAACATGTTATATCCTTTCTTCCACTGAAGAGGTTTTACAATCTCCACATAAATTTCCCCGCAAGAGACAAAAATGAAGTCGAGATATTAAGGGAGGCCGATGGGTGGAATTTTCACGACTTATTTGTATCCGTCTGTTTTGTTGATTTTTCCGAAGAGCGTATTATTGGATCCCGCCGTCATCCTTTGAGAGAAAATAAAAACGAAAGAGTCCAAAGCGTATAGCCTAATTCTATTTCCCACGAAATCCATCTCTTCCTTGGGTGCATTAGGCGATTCAACTCTTCCGTGAGTCACTCGAGAGGCGATGAGGCCAGGCGCGAAAAAGCTTTCAGAGGAACAACGCATAAATGTCATGCATACTCTTTCCTCGCTTCTGCGAGAGCATTTCCATCAAGTTTCCGCGAGTAAAGCCCTCCTACGGGCGAAAACTTCCGCAAAATTCGAAGCATTGCGCGTCTCCGATGAACTCTTGAGCGAATGAGAAACCTTTTGGACGTTCTCGTCACCTTTATTTCCATCGACACCATTTCCATTCAATCACCCCCCTTTCCTTTTCTGTTTTTTCCCTAACCTTTATCTAACCATGTCTTGAACTAATGAGGCGTAGTTTAAATAATAGTGTTCTTTGACACATAAGGTAGGACTGGAATGACCATTTATAGTCAATATGCGATATCAAATAATCCAAAAACATCAAAAATTCTTACTTCAATGCGAATTTTGCTATCAAAGAAGGTATCATCAGGGAAAAAAGTAGAATTATTAGTAAAAGTAGAATGCCTCTACTCATTATGGTGCCTTCTTGCATGGCGGAATGCGCATTGGGAAGTAACAATTATTGACGGTTTTTGGAGATTTGTATTGTAAATTTTGCACGTGAAAACAGCACAAAATAGCCATTCAATACTGGAAGGAACAATGGAATCCTGTTTGATGAGACACTAAGTAATGCTCACTCAATAAGGAAAATGTACATTTTGTGTACGTACAATCCGTTAATGAAAAAAAGTATCAATTCAGTATAAGTGTATCATAAGATGCAGAATTCAAGAATGGAACTGAGGGAGCAAAAGTATGAAGCTAATTACTCATGCGTAATATATTGGTTTTACAAGTTGTGCCGAGTTTTTAGTCGCCCATTGTTAAGTTGCCCTTTTTCAAGTTGTTGACAAAATGGCTTCGACAAAAAGGCCTCGGGGAACGCTTCTTATATACCCAGTGAGTAAGGATATTCGATCAGGCTAGAACTAGCTACTTTCGCGGACAGTTCCGATGATTTCCGGAAAGGTTATTGGCCGCCTCTTGATTCCCCACGAATTTGCGAATTTCTATTGTCCTTTGTTTTCCGCATTTTGGCTAATCACCCTGAGGGAAGGAACCAGCCGCAGTTCGAGACTGGGGCTCCGAGGGGAGAGACGTACGTCACTGTAACGCGAATCACCTTGAGGAAGTGATTTCAACGCGGACACTTTGTGAAGGAACTCTGATCTTGTTTAAGACCAAGAAGTTATTGGCAATGTACTTTCAGTTATGTTAATTGTAAATTTCAACCTGTTGTTAAAGGACCATATCATATATCATAATATTATTTTCTGTAATTATCGGCACCAGTCCGAATTTTCTTTGCTATTATTGTAATGTTAATTCAGGGTTATTACTATTGAGGTTTATGGTTTAATATTGTTTGTTAATTACACTGGTTACTTTATTTTTGGCTTTCTATCGCCAGTGATATCCAACTGATAGATCACAAAAATAATCTAATGCACTGTTCTGGTGGATTTTCCAGACTTTTGATATCTTTATAATTAGTGTAATTAACAATTAATATTAAACCATAAACCACAATAGTAATAACCCTCAATTAACATTACAATAATAGCAAAGACAATTCGTACTGGTGCCGATAATTACACAAAAAATATTATGTGGACATTTTAACTGTGTTTTATTACCCAAGACGTTCTATTAGGTACTCGTCGGAATTATTGAAATAATACATATCGGCGTAACCGTTTGTGTATTGGTGTAAGGAAACCGCAGCGAGTATTCATCGGAAACTTGTGGAAACGAACGGAAATGAAGCGATGAGTCGTTACAGTGGCAACACACGACTTCACCATCGGCCAAGAGGTTCAAAACCTCACCTTTAGTTCACAAAACTGTGACCACTGTCTTTTGGTATCGTAATGGAGTTCTGCTGGTGGAATCTATTTACCTTAAGGAGTTAGGGAAAATAATGAGTTCCTTAAGGAGTTTATCTCATGAGTCTCTACACTCCTTCTGAGTGCGGGGCACAGAAATGAGAGTGTCAGGGCCTGTCCAAAATAGCATTAATATACTTGTATTTAAATCACTTATAGAAAAAAGAAATAAAATAAATACATAAAAATAAGTGCTACCTGCAATAAAATACAACATTGTAAATACATACGTCAAATAGTCACATGAAAACCAAGTGCAAAGATTACTATGGTCAGACTTTTCTGATTACTGTATTTCCCCATGCAAAAGACGTTTCCATATATAAGATGCGCCAAGATTTTGGTACCCGGAAATTGGTATTCGTCACCAACTTTTACCCTTGCTTTCGACGCATCCAATTTTTAGAGCCGAATTTTAAAGAAAAAGTGCGTCTTATACTCGGGGAATTTCGGTAATTGTAATTGTATGTCATACGCAGTTCATTCGCGGGACGCATGAAAACCTTTCACTCCTCGGATTCGGCTAGCTGGCCTCAATTAAGTTCCCTTTTCCTATATGTTCACAACGCCTGGTCCCACGATTTACGAATCTTATTCCGATCCAATTATTTAACGACATAGAGCTCTTAGCTATTGACTCGGAGGCTGTCTTGGCTCTTTCCGAAAGTCAAAATGAAACCACGCCGAGGATTACCAGGAAACTTCATTAGTAGGTCACATAGGGCCTCCTGCCTTAACTTGGATCTAAAAGATCCCTTAAACACTTTCGCAGACTGACAATTTCGTGATCGGATCATTCCCGTCCCTCCGCGGGATTACTCGGTGACGTAAAATAGTCTTGGGAATCCAGCGGCAAAGTATCTCGGGAAAACCGCCCTAGCCGCATGGAGTTTACCTGGTTCCTCAAGCGTACGCGTCCTTTCACCGTTTTGCACGCCGTCGCTTCAATTTCTCAACTCCTACTCGCATGGAAGGAATCAGTTTTGAAGGAGGAGGAAGGAGCAAATAAATATATCCCCGTCACGAGCGTAATCATCGAGGAGTGGGATCCCGTTTGAGCGAATTGCCGGAGAGATATGCGTCTGTGGATAAGGACTGGGAACGGAGAGAAACCTTTGAGTGACTTACTCGCGAGTTGCGGCAGAAACGAGAACGAGGTCGAATATTCGCTCGGTGATGAAGTGACGTGATTCGGATCTCATTCAGTGATGTAATGGAAGAATCTATCCCCAGTTGAGAAGAAGATCCTTTCCTCAGGCATCAAGTATTTCTCTACGCTGTGTTTCGGAAGGATCGCAATTGAGAAGCTCCTGCGAGGTTAATATATATGAGATCCTTTTGGCGCACAGACGGGATTCTTCTTGTAGAATTTGGAATGTGACGAAGAAGAACGTTTGCTAGAAGAAGGAACGTTTTTCACTCTAATGGCTCTTTAATCTCCTTCTAACCCTTGCAATTTGAAATGACATGCTGTATAAATGAGATTTTGACTAATTTATTCGTTTTATATCAACCGATGTGATCTTATGACTGCCAAAACGTTTCTTAATGGTTGATACTTTATAAATTTTATCTGATTATGGATTGAAAATATTACGCTTTTCTTGCAGAGTGTACGAAATTAGTTTATTGAGATTAGAGATTAAATTTTTTTTAAAGAGGATTAATTATAGTGCCTGTATGGGTTGGTAATTTAGGATTGCAAACACGAGAGGACGAACTTTGAAAAAGATGTTCTAATGAGAATATTTATTTACACTATCCCTAGTTATCTTTAGTAGTATATATATGAAGTCTGGAGACAACAATACATTTGTAACTATGAAGATTTCATGGGTAGTTATAATGTTTCTGTGAACTACAGATATAACCTAATGATATTTGCTAGCTATTTAATAGTTCTCTGTCTGATGTTCTTCAAATAGAGAAGAAATATGTTTAAACTATAAACTACTTTTGTAATTAACGGTCAATAGAACAAATGTAATAAAGGCGAATAGTAAAAATGAATAATAATAATAAATTATAATGGTAATGAATTTTGAAATGATAGAATAATTGCAACAAAAGATTGTGAAGCAAAAGGGAGACGTCTTGACGGGCTTGAAAGGGGTGTTTCAAGTTTCTTTGACCTCAGAAAAGGACGGACAGGTTAAGAATAACGAACCTCGAGTGTGTTGAGATTATGAGTGGTAATGAGGGAAAGTAAGGCCGGAAAGAAGGTGCTTGAATGATGTGGACGAGAACTTAAGAAAAGAAATGTAAATAGTTTTATTGAAATTGAATAATTACATAATTATAATTGGAACTTAATTGATTGAATTGAATATATGTAAAAATGAATTTATCTGAGCTGAAAAATGTATGCTAGAAAAGGAAAGTATGGAGGTTTGTTTTGAATAGGAAGACACCATAGGCGAGCTTACCCGAAAAGAACCCTGTTCTTACGTCTCAATCTTCTTTCAACGCGTTTCTTCAGAATATTGTTGTTTAAGTCAGTATAATATGTAATATAACTGCAAGTATTATTATTCTAATGAAAGTTATTTACCATGGTTCCTATTACTATTAGTATTCACTCTTATGGCGAGTTTAGGCCGTACATTACATTTATATATACGGAATAAAGTTAGGTTACATTACGTGTAATGAAAATCAACTAATCTGGAATAACTTCAGAATAACTACAAAACTAATTTTTATTGGTATCGTTTGCCAATTATCTGTCAATCGTAAGACAGTGGCATACACTTAACCGATTATACGATAAAGACGTAGGCGTAACTTTGTTGTAGTTGTTAATATAAAAAACTCCATGATAAGAAACATTTATTAGACCACAATACAAGAAAATAAATCACACGACCATGGTTTCATAGCAAAGCTACATCTTCAGGTGACCTAGTCTTGTGGTCTAGTAAACGTTTCTTATCATTGAGTTCTTTTTACCGATTATTTTTGTCGAACCTATAAAATACATTCGACGAACGCAAAAGAACTACCTACAACTTCTAATAACTGATAAGAATGAAATTAGGTAGGGTCAGTAAGATAATATATATCCTTGCGGTTTGATTTTACTCCACAAATTTCTGAAGCCAATGCAAGGATCATTTCGATCGATGGAGAGTACTGATGAAATTCGTACTGCAAATAATTAATGGCGTCATTAAACACTGAGACGAAAGTATAGTTCTAAATTCAGCCGCAAATGCGAAATAAAATCGTGCCGCCTTCGTGAAGGATATTTGAAGGCTAAAAGACTTTAGAATTTTGTTTGATAAGCTGAACATATCTCCAAGAAGGCGGTTTGCGAAAATCAAAGGCGCGCGTCACTTTTGATAAGAACGGTCGTGACTTTCACATTCCATTTTTGCCGTTTAATATCGATCTTTTCCGATTTCCATTAATTTTCTTCTTGATATTTTCTGTTTCCATTTAGAATTTTTGCATCGCCGACACATTCACTTTTAAACAATGGAAGCCTCATTCAATAAGGGTTTGTTCTCTAGCAAGGTAATAAAAAATACAGATGATATAAATAACATTTTCTGGTGATGATTTTTTTGTATTATTAATTTATTGAATCATTTTGAACCATTTTTTGTTGAGATGACGTTTTTGAGACCATTATCACTTCCTTGGAGTTGTCATAAAAATTTTCTCCCGAGAAGTGCAGGAATCATTAGATATGACTTTCTTGAAGTTTCTCATAATTATATATCACTTATTAATTGGTGCGGTGGTACAAAGAGCTTAAGATATGTAGTGTACATCCGTATCTAGTTTTCGAAACCTAGTTGTAGTAGCAATTTTAAAAGTTCTTCGACAGCTAGGGTCATTTCGCACCCCCACTGGGAATCGAGCTCGGAACCGCTTTCACCGAGGTCGACCGTGAACTAAATGGCTATTCGGATGCCGCTTTCTATTCTTCTCACATAATTCAGGTCAAAGGTTTCAAACTCAGTACAGCTTGCGGGCCATTTACTACCATGTTATATTCATCGGGCCGTACTGTAAGTAGTTATGATGTTATTCAAGTCAATTATGCTTCTCAATTTCACATTTACTCGAATATTTATGTAAAGAAATATACATCAAATAGAAAAGTTTAGACATGAAATCAATTTGTTTCACTTCGCTGTTGAACTATGATAATTGAGAAAAACGAGAAATACTCGTATAACTAACAAAAATCTAAAGGAAATGCACAGATGTAATAATGGACGCATACGTAATAATTGATACAATTGGTTGATCGATAGACGAAAATAATATAGATATTATGATATTTTATGGTACATGATTATATGACAGCAATACATACAGTTCTGGACTTTTATACATTTTTGCGGGAAACCTGCGGTGATTTGCATCCAGCTAGCTTCTCAAGATTTGGAGGTACTTATTGTGAACACACTTTATGACGGAAAGATTTTGATAGTTGAGCTGTGAGCTGTTTCATACAGTGTTGTGCTGAACGTAACTGTGCTGCATAAGTACGGATCTCCGAATTAGCGTAGTAATCGTGCGGAAATCATTTTTATATTAGGTGATTTTGCTCCTAAATATTAATCGAGGGAAAGAAAGGTTTCAAGCAAAAAGAGCAATTTTTAAGGGTTATATAATGAAAAGAACACTTCTCTTGACATCGCGGGCCTCACGAGAGGAGTTGGTGGGACTCCAGTTCGACACCCCTGCTTTTGGTGATGAATAAATTCAGCAATGCAGTAACGGTGATTTGTTTAAAACAAATGTGGCTAATTATTTCGTGCTTCTATGTCGAACATTCATTGCTGCGTTTATTGATAAATTATGGACGTTAGAAGAGAATATCTTTATCATTTCCATAAATCTTTTTATCCCTCACAGTTTCTGGGACTCACATGAAACTGTAACAAGACTGGTTGAAAATGTTTGTATAACCAAATGTTAAGTGGGGGCTCGGTGGCATCTATAAACATTAAAATTAAAAAAAATATAGTCATTAACATATAACATAGGAGGATGAAAATAAAGTGGAAAACACCGATTTGCTCCATTCGAATCTCTTTGCTAAGCAATGTAAGTGCTGCAACTAACTGACTTTAAGGAAGTACTGTTGAAGTTCTCCCGTCATTTAGCCATTCCAGGAAAGCTCAGAACTGAATTGTCACAGTTGCCGAAATGAACGTTGTATTTGAAAAAATTTCCTTCTAAGCGACGAATGAAAAAATACAAAAGAGAAATCACCTTTTCAAATACTCCATATAAATAATGTTAAGATGTTCAGTAATGAGGAAATCACTTTTAGTTTTAAGGAAACGCGATCGCTGTAAGGTTTTGCCACTACTCTGCCTTTTCCCTAAAAAAATCGCGATCTTCTTTGAAGGGCGAATCGGAGGGCAAAGAGCTTGGCCCCGATCGTACGTCTTTTTGATTTTTTACGTTGATTAAAAAGATGACGTCCCGCTGAGTTCGGTCGACCTGTCATCGCTTCCGTTACGAAGGACGCGATATTTCCAGGAGTGATCTATGGAATGGAATTTCTTTTCAAATTTATATGAAGAGTTCGCCTCGGTGTCACCACTCTTTTGATATCACTCCTTTGGGCTCAAGTTCTCTGGAAATACAAAAATCACTGTTGCAAGAACTGTTTTGCAGTCGTCTCGAAATTTCATTTGAAATGCCACTCTGAGGAAATATGCTGTAGCAAGTGGGTGACTGCACTTTTGATAGATTCGAAGCGTATTCCTCTTACTTCATCAAGTATTTCTGAAATATATAGTTTCCCGTTTCTTAATAACGCAAAGAGATAATGACTGGGTAAATTGCATTTTCTTTGTGACGGTGTATAAAATAATACACGCAGAACGATACAGTCAGTGCTTCTTAATAATTTAGTATCATTTATATGTTTTCTGCAATGACAGAGACAAGCTAATATTTATAGCAGCAGCTAGGTATTTAAATACATATCTGGGTGCAGCATATTTATACTGAATTCCTCTGTGCTCTAACTAGTTTCTATCGTTCTAAATTCTTTTACACCTTGGAAAAATTCTAGCACGTTAGCTTTATCAAGCCTTTGTAAAAGTTCGTATTTCTAAGAATATAAATTCGTAATTTACGGATATTTTGAAAGTATGGAGGTTTGTTTTGAATAGGAAGACACCATAGGCGAGCTTACCCGAAAAGAACCCTGTTCTTACGTCTCAATCTTCTTTCAACGCGTTTCTTCAGAATATTGTTGTTTAAGTCAGTATAATATGTAATATAACTGCAAGTATTATTATTCTAATGAAAGTTATTTACCATGGTTCCTATTACTATTAGTATTCACTCTTATGGCGAGTTTAGGCCGTACATTACATTTATATATACGGAATAAAGTTAGGTTACATTACGTGTAATGAAAATCAACTAATCTGGAATAACTTCAGAATAACTACAAAACTAATTTTTATTGGTATCGTTTGCCAATTATCTGTCAATCGTAAGACAGTGGCATACACTTAACCGATTATACGATAAAGACGTAGGCGTAACTTTGTTGTAGTTGTTAATATAAAAAACTCCATGATAAGAAACATTTATTAGACCACAATACAAGAAAATAAATCACACGACCATGGTTTCATAGCAAAGCTACATCTTCAGGTGACCTAGTCTTGTGGTCTAGTAAACGTTTCTTATCATTGAGTTCTTTTTACCGATTATTTTTGTCGAACCTATAAAATACATTCGACGAACGCAAAAGAACTACCTACAACTTCTAATAACTGATAAGAATGAAATTAGGTAGGGTCAGTAAGATAATATATATCCTTGCGGTTTGATTTTACTCCACAAATTTCTGAAGCCAATGCAAGGATCATTTCGATCGATGGAGAGTACTGATGAAATTCGTACTGCAAATAATTAATGGCGTCATTAAACACTGAGACGAAAGTATAGTTCTAAATTCAGCCGCAAATGCGAAATAAAATCGTGCCGCCTTCGTGAAGGATATTTGAAGGCTAAAAGACTTTAGAATTTTGTTTGATAAGCTGAACATATCTCCAAGAAGGCGGTTTGCGAAAATCAAAGGCGCGCGTCACTTTTGATAAGAACGGTCGTGACTTTCACATTCCATTTTTGCCGTTTAATATCGATCTTTTCCGATTTCCATTAATTTTCTTCTTGATATTTTCTGTTTCCATTTAGAATTTTTGCATCGCCGACACATTCACTTTTAAACAATGGAAGCCTCATTCAATAAGGGTTTGTTCTCTAGCAAGGTAATAAAAAATACAGATGATATAAATAACATTTTCTGGTGATGATTTTTTTGTATTATTAATTTATTGAATCATTTTGAACCATTTTTTGTTGAGATGACGTTTTTGAGACCATTATCACTTCCTTGGAGTTGTCATAAAAATTTTCTCCCGAGAAGTGCAGGNAAATATGGTGTTAGCAGCGTATCATTGTAATATTTCGAAAATTGTGTATTGTTTTATCAATAACTCAGCCAGCATTCTAACCTATACAAAATTGTAAATAACCTCGTGATTAATTTTAATGCTCATCTTTTCCTTTCCCCTTGTTCGATTTCTTCAGCGAGGGCCTATGTCCTGTCACCATTATACCCCAGCCCTCCTTCTCCCAAACACTCATCCACTTACACCCCCCCCTCCTGTGTTCCCTTTAATATATGTGCTTTGTGTTGATGTGCTACTGTACCTAATATTGAGTCAAGGGGTCGTCCACCAAAGTACAATCTGTAGTAAAGTAATATCTTCGTTACCTTTATTCTTTAAAATAACTTTCTAACAATATTATTAAACTTAATTTATATTCGTAGTTAATTATTAACCAGACTATTGTCCAATTGTAGCGGATAATCAGTAAATAAATAAATATATAATAAATAAGTGTCTTTCCTTAAGTTCTCACATGCAGAGATAATTGCCCCCACAAAGTTATTTCTCTATGAAAATTGGTGCCAAACATTCAGTGTGCATAATAAGGTGAAAAGGGGCGTCAACAGTATCTCACGGAGTCAATGCACCGTGAGGAATCAAATTATGCGTATACCGGAATGGGATCAGACATTCTCAAGACTCAGAAGGAAACGTTGTCTCTCCCCTCGTTTCCCTAACGCGCGAATTATTGCCTAGATGCGAGCTTCTGAAAAAAAAACGACAGCCTGCAAAAGGATTTCTGATGAGCACATCCGTAGGTGAATGCCATCCATAACTCCTCCAAATTCCGCGAGTCATTTTTCATCCCTCAATCTCCTCATCGTGTCAGCGTACGACTCCCACGGAGACGAAAGCGGAATAAAAGAAAGATGCTCAGCGCATCGAGCGCCACTTCCTCTTGCGGCGAGGGAACGAAACACCGCAGCTCACACGCGTCTTTCACGGATTTGGCGGGGACTATTCTTGAGAGGGGTTTGGGATCGGTGAAATTCGGAGGGAAAGGGGAAATTACACCTGTGATTACGAAAGCTGAAAATAACACTCTGAAAACGTAAAAATTCAGTCTTCTTCTAGATTAACCTCTCAAAAAGGAAAGGATCTTTCTCTCTTAAATTGCAAAGAGGACTTGGGACGAGGGGTTTCCAGCGATTATCTACATTTTGCGTCAAAAGGGAGAAGATTCACGTGGATGTATTAGGGTGAAAGCGGTGGAGGAGCAGCGCCCATGGATTTAATGAGGTATGATTGAATTGACGGAGGAGGAAGTGTATTAAAGAAATTGAATAGGAAGTATGCTCCGAAAGAAAAGGATGAGACACGGAGGTGCTGAGAATTGATTTGTTTGATAAAAGGGTTTAACGCGTAGGTAAAAATTAAGCAATTAGAGAAGTTTTGAAATACTTATGCTAGAATCACTAAGATGAATAATATGATATTGATGAAATTGTTAAATTCGTCCATTATCCTGAATAGTCATGCATACTGTAGAATACGTTAAATATATTCAGCAATCGCAAGTAATCTAAGCAATTAATTACTCAAAAATAATTGGCACTTGAGCTTCCTTAGGCTCAGAGACACCTTAGGGGATAACTCTACCGAAGAAAAAACTAAAGGGCAACTGCAGACACACTTTAAAACTATAAGAAACTAAACGTGGGTAGTATAATGTTGATTTCCATAATGGAGTAATTGAAAGGTATCCAGCGATACATGGTGGAATGACATAATTAAAATATTTTGAGCAATCGATTTAAGAGATTTGTATATTTCTCTATTACCTTGATGGAGGTGCTTTTAGAATATACGTAATTACATGATCATCAAGTTTTCATGAAAACTATCCTAGAAGATTTTAAATGCATAAATTTGCTAACAAAGATAAATTATTGAATTAAATTAAAGCACGTGTGATTGGATTATAAAGTGAAATTACTATACTTCGGTAACTTATTACCACTTTCACCAAGAAGTTGCATCTTTCTGTTAGCAATCAATTACTAAGACACAGAATTACAAAAACTTGAAAACTATTTTAAGTGTTTATACATGCCAGATTTTGAAAATAAGTTATTATTTATGTTACTATCTTGTTAACAAATCTGGAAGCTTTTATGAGGGAAATTTATGAAGAAACAGCGCATGAGAATCACTTTGGAGAATATTATCAATGCATGAGTAAGTGGTGTTTCGGAAAAATTAAAATATAATTATAAATAATTTATTTGACGTAAAGAAGGAAAGACTCATGCTTGAATGAAATTTTTGTCGAAGAAACGGGAGTATCAACCACTGAGATAAATCCAAAGGTGAACTCCTTTTATGAAATCATTTCTTCGGAAAACAAATTAAATATTAAAAGATAAACTCCGAATATCTTATTTATCTTACGATTCTTTCTTAAAATAAGCTTTTTTAGAGAGAATGCTTACTATCTTCTAAGAAAGGAATAAAAGTTTGAGAAAAAGAAGAAAGCTGCGAACATGAATGTAATATAATATGTCGAATTTTTCCCATTTCTTCCTTAAGCTGAACTTCCGCCTCAATGCTTTCGAATATAAGATCCTGAAATCAAAATTCTTTTCCTTTTAAGACCTCCTTTATTGTAAAAAGCCTTTGAATTGAAGAAATGACCACTATCTGCTACTGTAGCTTTCGGGATCCGATATCTTTATTGCTATCAAAATCTTAAGTTTCCGGCGCATTTCATACGACTGCAAATCTCTTTTAACCAGTTAAATCATTTACAAACTTTACTTGCAGAATCGGAAATCCATTTACTCATATCTTTCGGCTGCCTTAAAATTGTTCATAGACTTCTATCTACTGTAACGTACGTTTTTTGTGGAATTTTCAACACGTGAAAGTGATAAATAAAAAAAAATGAGAATAATTTTGGCTTCATGATTGTAACTTGTTACATATTTCGATTGTTTTACATAAATTAAATATTATATAATTAACTCTGCATAGATATTTACTTTTTCTAAAAACAAGGAATAAACATTAACAATAGATGGCAATTTCAGCTTTAAGTCATCAAGTTCGCGAAATTTTTTTTAGTTGAGGTAAAAATGATTGCAAATATAAGGAAGCTTTATGCGACCTATACTTTTAACTTTCAATCAATTTTAACATACAATAAACTGTATTCAGCTGGATTTTGTTTTACTTTTTGATTTATTTTGTTGTCTTGCTGCGAAAAATTTAATTTAACGTCATCCGCAAGAGTTTCTTGTGACTTCTTGCCAATGTTACCTCTATGTTAGAATATACATCAAAATAATCGAGTCTAGAATACAAAATCAAGCCGCAACGAATAATGAAAATGTAATTGGCGTGGAACTAACTTGCCTCCATCCATGAGATTAATTTCGGTCCAGTGATGAGTATTCCACTTTTATTCGACATGATAGCATCCTGAAATATTCAAAAAGACTGTATGTAATTACCTCTTGCATGGCTGTAGATGACTTCAGAGAGCTTTTGTGTCACTGTTGATTAAAATCAGTCCTCTCTGCATTGAAACTTTACATAAATTTATATTTGTTACGCAAAGTATTTCCATCATCATATGCATAGAAAATCTTCGTTGTGTATTTAACAGCATGATAATGCATAGTTCTCAAGCTTAGTTGGCATCATTTAAGTAACAACATTTTTTCACATATAACTTGGTGTGACGCCTTTGAAAACGTGGAAAAACTGACATTCTTTGTAATTGCTGAACTTCATTAATATGTTCTTGAGATCAAAGCTTTGAGTATTTAGTAAAATTTTTCTTACGCGCTAAAGAGGCTGAATAACTTTAGGGATAAATAATTCTTCACTTATCTTCTGAAATAAGATTGATAGCAATGAAAAAGCTGCGGTAGCTATGATGTGGCATTTAATGAGGGAAACTTTCATTCCTGTGTTTTATACATTAATAAGATCTTCTACATATTAATGTAAGTCGTGAGGATGCATATCGTTGATCTGTAACTCTTAAATAGCAGATATGTATAACAGCATCCAGCAGATAGCTCTCTGTATACTTAGTCACTAGTCCGTTCCAATGCGAAGATTAGATAATTCATTAATACAATATTTTTACCATCCTTGGGCGTGGACCATTTCTCCCTTGTTAACACAATAAGAAATTTGTGTTGCAACTTACTGAAGTGAATGATTTCGATAATCTGCCAAAAATGACATGTAACTGATAATATGATTCGGAAAAGTAATTAAATACCCTATGTTAGGTTATATTAGTGCCCAGAGTACTTTGTTAATAATTTCTTAGGGCCATCTATTGATATATACCAAATGTATTATACAGAAAACGGAAGGTGCATTGATTGCATGCGAAGTAAAAGATAAGTTATACCAATGATGGACTTTCATACTATTTTCGTAGGATTTTTTCAGGGATTTTCATATAATTTTTACAGTATTTGCATGAGAGATATATTTCGTGCCTTGTCAATTAGGCCATGATAGCTTCGTAATTTCTATTTTTACTATATGGTGTAATTGTAAAATGAAATGTCCTTTATCCACGTGATATTTGTTTAGAAATAATTGTATCTGGTTTGAAAGAGCGAACAGATCAAAACATTATGAAAATAACCTGATGAGTTGACAATACCTCAAAAGGCAAAAGACAGGTCGTTTGACATAGCGAAAGAGAAAATCTCCGAGGACATGGGTGGGGTGATCTTGGCGGGTGATTCGGACAGAAAAGGGAGGGCGGATTAGAGGAAAAGGTCGGACACAAGAGGAAATTTCACAGAGGATATGACAAAGGGAGAAGAAAAATGACTGAACAAGCGAGGTAAAGGCTAAGAAAAGAGAGACAAAAACGCTGCAGGAGAATGTTTTAGGAAATGTAATTTTGGAGAACAGAACGGACAATGAAGGAGAGTTAAAACATGAATGGAGGGGATGGTGATTCGGAATCGGCGTAAGGGCGGCATGACAAAACGGAGGGGGCTCGTGAGAGAAATAAAAGAAAATAAGACGCAAAAGGAATTCCCCAAAACGAATGGAGTGAAAATTAGAGGGAACAAACAGGATGCTGAAAAGACGAAATTCCGAGAAGGAGCGACGAGAAGATGGATGGACGAGAAACAATTGAGGACGTGTCGGCGGCTATTTTCGGGAAAGG
Source organism: Ladona fulva (assembly GCA_000376725.2). Taxonomy (NCBI): domain Eukaryota; kingdom Metazoa; phylum Arthropoda; class Insecta; order Odonata; family Libellulidae; genus Ladona; species Ladona fulva. Next base: position 359,946 of record KZ308224.1, read on the forward strand.
CCGAATGAGAGGGTAACGGTTATTTTGAGAGAGGACTCGGAGAGATTAAAAAAGACGAAGATGCGTGATTGGGATGGATGAAGGATAGGCGGACGGGAGGGTGACAAAAGAGAGGAATGGATTCGGAATAGGTCTGAATAAAACAAGCGGAAGCAAAAGTCCTTTCCGTGGGAGTGGATGTTGAGGATAGGAAGAGACAAGGAAATAGAGATGGATTGGGAGAAGTGCGGGACATGTTGGAAGTTGTCGCATGACGCGCGTGGAAAATCCGCTCGACGCAATCGAGAGATAAAGGAAAGAAAGAAGAAGGGGCGAGACGAAATTAAGGGACAATGACTTCTTAAATTTGTGAGACCATGAATAATTCTATCCGAAATTCTATAAATCTTAGGATGAAATCTGGTAATTACCACGCTTATCTGATATCCTTCACTCACATTATTTCACTAATACGCAGCACATTTCTTAAATAGCACTATTATATAACTATACCTACTATTATTATATCGTTTGCATAATTTATATTGTATTCCTTACTATATTTTCTTGAATTATTTTTAGTTTCTAAAAGCATATTTTATAAAAATATTTTTTTATATTTGCTTAAAAAACGTCCCTTTTTATCCAAAGCGATGGCAATCCCTAAAAAGAGACATTCTTCAGGGGTACCTATTTTCACTTGTTTTTTGTTTTCCTTATTTGTATGTACCTTTGTGAAAAGTGAATTAAATATATTAGTTAATTAAATTAAACGAATAAGGATGGTTATAAAAAATAGGCTCCGTATAAATACACCGGAGTTAAAGAAAAAGTTTCAGTAAAAAGATAAATGTTACCGTTTTACTATGAGATACTCGCATAAGATTTCTGTAGGAGTATGTATCGCAAAGAAAATCATCATCATCATCGTCATCATCAAAGAATTCGTCTGTGGAAAGCTTATCAACATATGATAAACTATTTTCTTTTTATCTACTTGGATAAATAACTGTCTCGTTTTAATTTTAATACTTTATAAACACTAGTTATAATGTTTTAAAAATAGCAAATACGTTTAAACAAGTATTTTAAGTACCAGGAACATGAAAATCTTTCGCAATCGAAGAGTGGTCTCAATCTCTACTTTTAATGGTATAAGCGTGAGTAAATTTCTTTAATATCGTATTTTATTTATCAAACAACTATCGAAAGTTATTGATAACCTTCCTATACATTCCGTTGTAAATTACTGGTTCAATAATAATCGAGATAACACTTGAATTATATTTTTATGATTGAATTCTTAGAATTTATATCAATCCTTGAAATTAGGCTGGTATTTCGAGTCAGAAACGTACGCCTGCTTTATAGGCAATAACATTCATGGCAGCAAAGCGGGTTTCATACCTTCAAGGATAATAAATAATTGGTTGGTTGGTTTTGTGGTGCGTCGACGTCTAAGGTCATTTAGTAATAAATTATTATTCAATATATCGCTACTACAGCTTAAAAGACTGCGAAGAACAATACTTTCATAGGTATAATTTATTTCACACAGTCAGGAATTACGGAAATGGAGAATCGCATAAAAAGGTTTATAAATTAAAAACAGGAAATAGGTAGAGAAATAACGTAGAAGAGGTGGATTAAAGTAAATTCACTACTCTTAGGATTTGAAACACCAAACATTTTTTTAAGTGAAAAAAGGTGGAGCCTCTTACGAGAGAGCTTACTAAAATTATTTATGGAATTTAAAAGCCTAACCAACTTTTGATTAAGATATTAAGCGTTATCCCGGTTATTTCATTTGTAGCATCCAATTCGAATGGAACCGCTATTTTCCCTCATTGTTAATATAGAATGCAGATATAGAATCAATTCGGCTAAAGAAACACAGCAATGGGTAGAAATATATTTCGTTTTAGAGTATATTAGAGGCACCGTATCGTGGATAAAAAAAATCGGAAAACTGATTTCGAACTTTTATTTATAAAATCGCTAATTTCAACATGAGTAAGCATTTATGAAAAGAATAGGTATTCAGATGATTAATCATAAGTCATTTCCTTAATGGATGTTACGGGCTTTATTTCAGGGCGAGATTAGTACTAGTTTTATTACGTAATAATTTTATTTTATTAGTCTCATTACGTATAATCCTGAGATATATAAGATGGGGGGCAAGGGAAACTCGGAAGCTTATGGATGTTATTTCCTAAGGATATAACGAACGGAGCTATGAAGCACTTGTTTATTATTAATAGTGGCAGTAGTTGATAGACTGGCAAGGATAAGCTCGTTTCTACTTTACTTCCTATTAGATTCAATACTTCTGAGGTTATTATTCTTATAAAAGAGGATGACTAGGGGGCTGTTATGGACAATTCAGCACTACTATTAAGCGAAGTACATTAAAAAATAACCATCGACTAAATCTTACTCTTCTTCTTTGGTGTTTTTGTCTTCTTATAGGTTCTTTTTGTAGGCTTCAAGAATAAGACAATATAAGAAGTTAGTTGGAAGAGATGCCCATATCAGCCTGACCTTGACAATAAGGGGTCCATATTTCTATACTTTTACGATGTAATTTTCGTTGACTGCAAAAAACCTAGAACAATACAATAAAAGCAGTTAAATACAAAATTATAAAAAAATTTTTGCCCACATTTTGAGATGATTGTACGAGTAATAAAAATCTCGGTACTTGCTGAGAGAAGCTGGAAGGAAAGCTCACAACGCGTTAACCTAATTAATTAAGCGAATTATTTGGGATTGATATCCGATTGAACGATTCAGTGAGGTTATTGTTACGATACAGATTCTATCGTGGATAAATAAATAAAAAAATAGTTTTTATCGTGAGAATCGATTGATGAAGGAAATTTGGCTTCATGAAAAAGATAAAAGTATCCAAGATAAAATGAGGCTTTGTGTTTTTCATGGAAAGAATGGGAGCTCTGGGATATCGCATAAAATATTACAAATGAGGTCCACCAATAACAAAACAAACTCAATGAAAAGATGGCCTCGTTTGGAACCCAGTCCCTTAGGGTACCGCACTAGTTCCGGACAGATTTATTTTTATTGAAGTATCTAACGGAGACTTCTTTGATGCGGACTTTGCCGGATGCGTCAGCGGAAATTATTTTTGGCGCTCTAATTAAATTAGTCCGTGGCTTATTAATAACTCCTAAGAAGACAGATTTTGGAGGTTAAGAATATGCTGCTTATTTTTTAGCGTCACCAAGAGTTTGGCAATGAAGAGCCTATTGTATGTTTTAGTGAATGAACTTTCCGCATCTCTATAAAAATTAATTTGGTTCCAATTTTACGGAACTGAATGAGTCTAGGTCAAAGTTAGACTGCTTCTGAGGATTCATTTATATCTTATCTGTAGATTTGGTTCTCACTTACATTTCATCATAGTAAGGTGTGTACAATTTTAGAAATTATCTTAATTTGGTGCTTTCTAGTGGCACACCACTGCGATCTTACTGAGGCATTTCATCAAAACACTATAAAATGATTGTCAAATTTACAATTTATACAAAGTTATAATTTTATAATAAATGTTTAGTTTAAATTAAATAGGTGTTTAGGTAGGATTAAGAAAATTCAAATCTCCAGATACTGAAATGCGCCTAAATGTTTATTTTAATTTGGAACTGAATCACTTTAAATATTGGCTGAATATTTAGTCTTATTAATTTAATAGCTATAACCGTATGTAATTTCCAGTCTTAGAGTCAGTTAGAGATCACTGTTATTACATAACATAGGGATAGATAATGTCCAGGATATTTTTCAGTTCATCTCCAAACAAAGTATGGATTCTATAAGGAAAAAGGAACACGGCTGTGGTAAAACATTAGAGCTCGAGATAAGCTCCAAAAAGCCGTTGTTTGCGAGCAAACTAACCTTTGGAAAATTCCAAGAAGGTTTTTTTATTATTCTAGTTGGAATTTTCCAACAGTTAGTTTGCTCGAAAAAAAAACGGCTTTTGGAGCTTTTTCGAACTAAAAAAATAGATGATTTCTGAAGAGAATTATCAACTGTCACAGTTCAACTCCTATGTCTATTTCCATTCATTTCTATTAATCGATCTGCGAATTTATTACGAGATATTTAGTAATTAAAATAAGAGAGTCAAGGGAGAGGCCGTTACCTGAAACAACTGCTTGCATTATTGAATGATATTCTACGTTTATCCATTATTTTAATTGCTATGTTCTGCAGTGCATGGTTTATCTTCCTATAGCTGCGAATAATGGAGAAATGTACTATATTCATAATTATGGCGATATCGAATGTCATATTTGATTATCCTCATTCTAATCCTTTTTAACTCTCAACAACAGAGTAAAATGTACTTCAACATAGGTTAATTTTCTCAAGAACATGACAGAGAAAACGGTGAAATGCGTCTGTTTAAAGGATTCATCCTCACGTCCGGATTTTGACTCATCTCTTAGAACATCTACTTTCCTCCGCGTTCATAAATGTTATCAGCGAAAACAACTTATAGTTCCAACCAAAATTTGATATTCACAGAATGAGAGAATAAAGGGAAATGGAAATGAATTTGAGATTTTGAGAACATAACCATCACATTGGCTGGATTCCACCCGCTTACACTTCAACAATTGCTTTCTAGAATTCCCTTCACCACCCACTTTCCCCGGGGCGTTCCGATCGAACCCGCATTCGCGTATTTCATAACCTGGGAATCGCCCCAAGTATCGCTGCTTCTGCTTTAAAATCGCTTTCCTTTTAGCGTTTAATTATTCACCGTTCAATTCTCGTCGTTAACGGACCGTGGGCGGGATTTGCGAAAGAGATCTTCTTGACACGACGCCGACGCTTAGGGTTAAGATGGTGTGAGATTTCCATTTTATTTGCGTTTATGAGGGAATTTGTAATGAGGTGCCATTAAATTTCGCTTAATTTTCGTTTTAGCAGGGGAAGGAAAAGGTTGTGGGTCGAGGAATCGGTCTTTATCGATTTCTTACTTCTTCTGTTAGATGACTGATTCTGAGAAAAATATCTGTTGTAAGATATCAAAAGAAACCTCGACATTCTTGGACTTGATTGAATCATAAGCTGCGCAAAAATGAACTGATTAATGGCATATGTTACACGTTTATAAGGCAATTAATTAATGTACCTGAATTCGGTAGATTTCCAAGAGATAGTTTCGTGCTCTCAATGAGCTTCGTTCGCTTTCAGTACATTGAGCACTTGGCATTAAACAAGGTAACTGCACTAGGGGTATTGAAATATTGATAACTGTATCTGTCGTATCAATGAATTTCTTTAAGTAATGCGTGCATACCTCTATTTGAAATAGAGAATCACGTACTTGATACGATAGAGTGCTTCATTTCTGAGATCATTTATCACTTAAGTAATGCTTTGTGTTTTATTTGCTTAAGTGTGGTCATCAGTTAAGTGTTGCCCGAATAAGTTACACTTCTCATTAATACAACTGAAAATATTTGAAGTATGAACGCAATTGAAAATTATGAATTATGTTACGGGGTTTTCATAATATTATTATTATTACCAAGTATATAAGGTGAATGTTTAGCCCTCGTTGACTGCAAAAAACCTAGAACAATACAATAAAAGCAGTTAAATACAAAATTATAAAAAAATTTTTGCCCACATTTTGAGATGATTGTACGAGTAATAAAAATCTCGGTACTTGCTGAGAGAAGCTGGAAGGAAAGCTCACAACGCGTTAACCTAATTAATTAAGCGAATTATTTGGGATTGATATCCGATTGAACGATTCAGTGAGGTTATTGTTACGATACAGATTCTATCGTGGATAAATAAATAAAAAAATAGTTNATCTTTCTCTATGGTTTAATACTCCCTTTCCAAATTTCAAATTTATCATTGGAAATCACACATTTAAATAATATTTAGAATATCTATAAAGATCGCACTTTCCATTGCTTAAAAGCAGTTTTTATAAAAAGTACATTTAAAACTCTCATTTTCTTATAAATATAACAATATTGCTTCTTTTACTGCTCAAATACATAGATAGTGGACAAAATCTTTAGGCACCTCTAATATTTGAATCTGCTGATTTCGAGTTATAGATCAAAAATAGCATTTGTTGTAGGTTTGAAAGGGACGAGCTGAGTTCCACTCTGCCCTTCCAAATTTTTACGAAATATGGAATCTAAGTTCGAGAGAGTGGATTATTACATGCCTCGGGCTAAAATAAGGCATAAATCCAACTCAATACGAGGTTCATATTTTTGGAGCCGAATTCCGCAGAAATCTCCGCTAAGGATTTAAAAATTCTCCTTCTGGAATTAACGCGGGCTCAACTTTTCGCCGGCAGCGATTGGATCGAGTAGAGATAGCGGAGCCGAGCGAATTTCCCGAAAACAGCCATCTTCGTCATTCCCCGCCTCCCTTCTTACCGTTTCCCAACGTAAATATACAGACGGCATAACACATGAAAAGTCAAGGAATGGGAGAGGGGATGGATTTTCAGGTGCATTAACAGAGGTAAAGGAATGAGGAGGAATTCGGATGTTGGGGGATGAAGAAAAGACCCGTATTTCTACAGTGGCAAATTTTTAACGAGAGCACGCGGTCTAGATTAGATTGGGGAAACGGCCGCTTGGTGCGCCGTAGTCAACGAGGCCTGGCGTGGAACAGGCGTGGAGGGAGTTGCTTTTTTCCCCCAAAATCCTCTGGTGCACATGCTTTCGGACCTGCGGTTCTCCCTCATTTTCGGGGAATGCCGGCTTTGAGATTCATCCCTGCTGGTGGTACTGGTGCTAGAATGCCGTGCATCCCCTTTTTACGGAAAAAATATAAGCGGGAGTGGTTTGGGGAAATGACGAGCGAAGGAGACGTGGAACCACTGTACATTCACGGGGAGACGGAAATAGGGCGTACGTGTCCGGAAATGAAATAAACCTGCCGCTAAAGAGGGAAACGTTGAAATTAACAGTTGATGATCTCTGGATATGGGGTCTTTAGAAATTTAACGCTTGCGTCACTTTTAGTTTGTTTGTCTCTTTATATAGTAAGGATTCGGTCTCATATCACGTTGTGTTTGTTTTCCATTGCATTGCTGTACATAGTGTAGCCCGAGCGAGTGGTGCTTTGTATCAGGTTATGGCTCAAATGATAACCAGGTAAGTGCATTAAGTGGTATCTCGTCGTAGTTAGGCGTGGAGGCTGCGGCGATATGAACGCGTTTCGTGGCGAGGAAAGGATTCTGTTCCTGGCAAATGGGTTTTGCGTAAGACCGTTCGTGTTATCTCACCGCGAATTCGGATTCAAGAAAGATTATAAAAAGTAGGAGGAAAGAGAAAATCAGTTTACGCATGTACAGGTACTGCACAACAAAAATAGAAAGACGAATTGACACTTTGATGTATCCAGAGACACAAATCCAATAAACATAATATGCATTTAGATTTCATACGAACATGCTAATTTGCCTTAAAGATTATAAGGCAAAAAATATCTTATTAGCCACTGTTACGAAGTTCAGTTACTCAAGAAGATGTCGTGAAAAATTTGCTTTTTCAGTTCTTGAGCTCATGAGAAAAAAATTCTTGTACTCGGGAAGGAATTAATTAATATTTTAACTTTACAAATTTTAACGACCTGGCTTTACTTATGAACTGAAATATCAGCAAAAATATTAGCAAAATTTTCGTTTTTAGCTTACATCGCAGATGAATAAAGAAAAAGATATACTAAGAAAATGACAGGCAAAAGAAATTGATTGCGAATCAGCTGTTTGATTGCCCTAAAGCTACCGAAATTTAATAAGTCGTTGGCTTTTGTTCAATTACTCACCTTACTTGGCTTCTGTCTGTGCTTTTAATAATTCATGGATATATAGATATTTTAGTTCAATAAACGATATTCTCAAATTTAAAATGCTAAAAATTTTCTTTAATCCAATAAACAAAAATGTTTACTTATATATTAGAAAAGTCCAGGTATAAATAGGAGATATTACTAAAGAATTTAATAAAGAAAATTCCTATTTCTCCAAAGATGTGAAGGCTTTTGGTCTTTAACTATACGATAAAAAATACTTATAGATCTATAAGGGAGATTCTTTCTTGGAATGCCTTAATTTAATTTCTCATACAGATTCCTTACGAAATCAGCCTATTTAAAAGGTTATGAAACGATATTTTTATTTATATTATCTCAGTTAGCTGCGGAAGAGTGATTTAATTTCTTTGCTTGAATAACTTAATATTGATGTAAGTGTTTCATTTTATATTTATCAAACTTTGCATTAATAGAAGTAGCACGTTTTGAGGCGCTTGAAATGATTTTGTATCTTGATCAACTATTTTATCATTTATATAATTTATTACATATTTATATAAACGTTTATTATTTATATTCGAAGGAAAATGTCTAACAAACAGTGGCCACTCATTAAAGTGATATAGGATATGCTTTTCTGAAATTCTTATGAATAATAGAACTCGAATAGATAACTGTAGTTTAGTTTAATAGTTTAAATATATGATATGGTTCACTGAATATTAGAAAATAACGCAAGAGGTGGACTCCCATAAAAATATACCTCTTTCCGTATTCAAGAAAATTATGTAGAGGGAAGAGGAAAGGTTGTTAATTGATCATTGCTAATTATAATTAAGTGCAATTGAAGTTAATTATATAAGAATTATAAAATAATAAACGGGAATAACCGGCATCTTTGGTTACGAGAACAATACTTAGCGTAGTTCTTAGGAGTGGAAAAGAACTTAAAAACCCAACCAATTAACTTTCGCTCCGCTTGTAGGGGAAAAGAATAAAACTTACAAAGAAAGAGTTCTTTCCTCGCAAAACCTCACCAACCTCATACACAGAAACAATTCATTTTTACTATCGCAGAGGGCGAATTAGAAAAGAAGTTCCGCGCGAAGGGTCCCAACCAAAAGCCGTTTAGCCCCTTCCTGGAACGGCGCTAAGCCTTCCAATAGCTCTTAGCGCGGTTTCATTGAAAGTTGGAACTGGATCGAGTCGATGTATGGATGGCCTAAGGGGTTTTCGCCGTGCTCGAGAGATGGTGCACTTTTATTCGGGCGACCCGATGCATTCGAGGGAGAGAGGGGTCAAGATAGAGTTTTCGTGCCGATTCCACGGATATTGGAGTTTTGCGACCCTGGGCCAGAAGAGGCTGGAAACCGCATCAGACCATAAAGTATACAGCCCTAGTGCGCTACCGCGGTAAACTCGGGCATTTAATTACATTTGCAACTACCGCTTACGAGTGCCGCGGAATTAAAAGCTTTTCGAGTCTGGTGCGCGCGTTTATGCGCGTTCGCGAGAGTCATTTTTTCCGCTCCAGAGGAGTATAGTTGCACATTAATTTTTTTTCCATGCGGGTTTATTTTCGGTCGCGTTTTGTTTTCCATTATTTCGGAACGCGAGTATTTTTAACGCGGCCTCCCGCTGCAAAGAGATTAGCTAGCCATTTCGGATACTTTCGATTCTTATCGAGCTACGCAAATGCGGCAGAAGTTTCGACGTGGGATTGTCGAAGGTTTCTACGCGAGAAGTCCGCAACGCCGCCCTTCAATAAATGACCTTTTATGTTTTATATGGTCGCTTCGAAACGCAGTTTATTCTAGCGTGAGGTCTTTATTCGCTATTTATTTTCCTTGTTATGCGAAATATGATTCTATAAGTTAAACGTGTCGCATTTCGAGGAGCGTTGTCTATGGATGAGCGCTCACGGAAAGACTTTTGTTTCGTTTTGAACAGCGTATACGAGGTAAATTAAAATGCGCGGTCAGGTGCTGCATAGCTTAGTAATTTGGAATAAAATATTTTTTCATTATACAAAATGTCTTGTAAATTTGGCGTCAATTTTTTCCCGTTTAAAAACTTAATACGTATTGATGTTCTAACTGGATCTGTATTAAAGTTAAAATTCTTTTTCTAAATTTTTGAGGAATATTTTCCTCACCAATTCGTTTCCAAATTATTACTGTTTATAATGTTCCTTTTAAAACACGTAGAAGACTATTATATTTTCGAAAAAGTTTAAAAAATGCACACGTTTCAAAACAGAACTTAAGAATCACATTACAAAATTGATGTGGTCAAGCGTCACTTTGAAAAAAAAATCACATTACATTTTGAAATATGGTTTGAAAACCGTTCGTTTGACAACACAAAACTTATTTAGTGTTTAAATTGTTAATATTTTTGGTAAAATATTTTGAAACAAGCATGTGATTAGTGACTTAGTTTAATGGCGAAAGTTCATTCTCCAAAGGTCTAGAATATGATAAAGAGATTTACAGTTTATATCCAGATTTATTTTATTTAGACATAATCAACCCTTCAAGTTTGGAATACTTTTGTTGTTGAGTATTCATAAAATTATTCTGCTTGCAGAAAAGGTAGACGGAGCTAATTCAAGGAAAGAGAAACATTAAAATTAGGCATAAATCCTCATATTTTGGTCACAAGTTTTCGTTAAAAGTGACGTGTATAATAATAACTGAGGATAACTGGTGGAAAATAAAGAAGGATTGAGTTAGAAGAAAGGAAACAAAAGGAGACAAAATTAGAGAAAAATATTCTGCAAAGGGATAGCAGGAATATTGGAAACAGAGTTCATAACGTTAGGAAATATTTGATAGAACAGTCATTTATCTTTAAACGAAGACAGTCGGTTATTTTGAAAACGAGTTAAGAAAACATGCAACCCTATTTTGAGAGTGAACGTTTTACTGTGATAAATAGCGGTAAGGTGGAAAGATGTATCGAACCCTTCCAAGAAAAATATTTCTAATAAAAATATTATTTTAATGTTGATAGGAGATATTGCTCCTGCAATAGCAAGTCAAACAGAACGATTCTCCGTTTTAATCAAGTTGATCTTGGAAATCTACTGAGTTCAACCAATGAGTGACGCTTTTTATATCATATATTTAGAGATTTTCAATCTGTATTACATCTATTCAGAACATTTTAATCATAAGTCTTATAAAACAATCCCAGTAAAATATAAGTTATTGACGTTTAGGAGTTGATCTGCGATCAAAGACGGAGGTCGGTGTAATAATGTTATTCGTTTTAGTTCAGATGGTGGATCGGGTTTTTAATTTATTTTGGAAATCTGATAATGCACAAAGTTTTGAAAGAATTTTCGAATGAATATCAGTAAAGGGGAGATTATCCTTTCACTTTTCTCCCTACATTCACCGATAAAAGTTAATAGGGTCTGCAAAATCAATACTTTCTCTTTTCCGGTGGAATTTCAGATGTTTCTCAGTGTTTCTTCCTTCAAATTAAGTTCATTCTGCTAACTTTTAGCGCATTTTAACGAAGGACGAGAGGTAATGGAGGGAATAACTAAAGGATTTGATTAGTATAAAATTGTTCGAAATAAGACAACAACTATTTGACTCATGAAATAGTAAAGAATCTATTATATAATCATTAGCAGGAATAATTATATGGATCATATTGTAATTTATATTATGAAATGAAAAGTTACAACTTCCTTCGATATTATTCATCAACAAATTAATTAATTTATCTAAACTAAATTATCAAAAAACAAATCTAATTCCTCAGCTGAAGAAAACCAAAAAGTTAATGGATGAAGTCTAGAAAATATTTTTTTTGATATTTTCATATAATTATATTCTTTTCTAATGATTAAATCTGTAACGCATAAATAATTTAAAAATTCAATTTGCAAAGGAGTTCAACGTATATGCTGAAGAGGTGCATGAGCCGAGTTATGATGAAATATGAGTCAAGGGATAAACAGCAGGTTGAGTTTTTAATTTCGTTGGACAGCTCTGGAGGCGCGTTGGCACCATGCGATGGAAGTAATAAAGAATTCGACATCTGCAATGGAGAGTCAAATCAAGTAAACAGGATCTCAAATTCAATAAAAGGAGATTGCAGCGATGGCTGGTTGGCCGAAGGAAAAGCAATGAATTCGAAGGTTATATGCAATATCTGTGACAGAGGATATGGCTTTAAATGGAATGCATTTTAGCTATTTGAGAATTATGTTATTGATTTTTGACGTCTTTTACTCTCCTCTCAAATCGTTTTGGTATTATTTATTGTTAGCTTTTCCACTTCCCCTTCTTCAGAATTGGAAGCCATTTTAAATTCCGAAATCAACCAGTCAATCGCTTGCATAGATTAGTTTATTTTCAAATGTTTCATACACTTTTGATACTGGCAGTGTTAAATAATTTTTGGAAAAATTGCTTACAAAAGTAGTCTTTATGCTACATACTCTCTTTGAGATGTGGTCGACGGTCGCATTTACAGTTATATACGTCGTAAAAGCTTAAGGCATGGATTTGTAATATGGAAACCTAGAATTAATCTTGGATTGGCAAACATTCTGGGTTATGGTCGAAAAAGCTTTATTTAAGTGACAGTTACCAGGAAAAAATATTATGTTACTAATAAAAACGGAGGGAAAGACGGGGCTTGATTGGACTTCCAAGAAGAAAATCAGATACGTATGTGAGATACCTCCAATAAGGGAAGGAGAAAACAGAAAGAAAGAAAAGCAGAAATATTTCAAATGAGGAATCGATGATACAAGAATCATCAAGATAGCAAGGGTCAGAATACAATCGAAAATGAGGAACAAACGCCGACCACGCAAAGAATAGTCAGACGACCTTTAATGATTAAAGAACAATCAGAAAGAGCTGTTATACTTGAGAAGAAGATATAAGATGAATATTAATTACCGTATAACTTATTTAACAAATGTCCGCATATAATGTATGTGTACACACTGTAAAGAATTTATCATTTTATCATTTAATTATTCCCGAGGTACTTCGAACCTTCATATACCCGTGCATTCGTTATCGCATAACGTCTTGAACTGTCTCGCGAGCACCAGACATCAAACGTTAATGAGTCCTTAGGAAAATCACCCTACGAAAAACATGACTCTCGTCTCCTGTGTTCTAACTCAGGTAGTCGTTACTTTGAGGTGTGTGCTAACGCTTAGATGACTTGCTTTCTTCGGCAAACGTTTGAGAAATCAGCGCATAACGCTTCTTACACCTTTAAGTGAAAGCCGACAACCCCGCTTCTCATTTGCTGCGACGTAAGAGCAACTGATGGAGATTTTATTTGCCCTCGTGCCTCAGGCATCAGACAGTCTTCTCAGAGACAAAGTCTCCGTTGAATTGTCGCGATTACTTAGTTATGAGTCATTTGAATAACGAGGAAGAGATGTATTAAGGAGAAATGTCTCACCTCGTCACATGCCCTGATTGCACATCTCTTATTGCCTCTGAGTGGATGCTGACTTACATTACTTCGAAGATTTGTTGTCGCAATTAAAGAATTAGTCTCTTTTGATGATGCTTAGAAGTGACTTTTTGCTAGGCAAGGGATGTAAAAATTTCATGTCATAGGAAGTTGAGAGAGGATAATTAATCTTTCTAATCTGAAGAAGTTTACTTTAGTTGCTTTGATAGTTACGTAACAACGAGAGCTCTGTTTTCAAAACTAGGTCGATCTTAGTAGTTCCAGCACATTAAAAAATATTCCAACTGCCTGATTCTTTCTACACTAACTTTCTTAAATTTGAAGAAAAAAGTCGTGAGCAAATGTAAGTAAAATGACATATTATGACATAACATGTTATGAGCAAATGTAAGTAAAATGTCGGGTACTGGAGAAATCGCTCGAAACGATCGGTAGTATTTCCTACATAATACGGGTTTCCAAGACGGAATATTTTGTTTGTTATCCTAATTCGGTAATATTATTATAATTTCTTCAACGTAAAAAGAAACCCCCAATGATACCTTTTTTAATAATATCAACGATCATAGACGCAAACAAACATAAGCTGTTATGCCCAGAATGACCCGGTTTACCCGGACTCGAGTCCCAGTCCTCAGTGTTCTAATCATTTCGCCAATGAAGTTGTTCGACTTACCCCAAGATGAAGTTAATATTTCAGTTATTTAATTACAATAATGGAATAACTAAAATATTAAATATAAAATTAACTAAAGAATGAATATGCTGTGAATGCTTTGACTTCTGACGAATTGAAACTGAAGCAGGTGAATCGAAGCGTTCGTTTGGAGTAATGAGTATAATGAGTAATTCACAGAAGTACTTTGCTGTATGCAAATATTAATTATAATGTATCTTTTCCATAGATAATCCGTAATTGTTCCACTTACTTATTTACTTGCTTCCTTAAAAAGAATTTACGATCACATGAAAAAAAAATGTAATTACTCTTAGATATTTTTTCTCAATAATTTGCATTCAGTGCACGGAATATTCATTTGAGTTCAACTTATTATTGCCTCTGAGTGTAACTTACTTACATCAAAACTTATAACTTTTGTATAGTAGATTTTAAATACAGTACGTAATTCTATATGTATCTTTATGGCTAATGTTTAAGTTTGAAGTAATAATGAATGGTTCAAATCTAAATAATTGTGACCAATGCGTCAGCGAGTTCATAAGTTGGTTTCAAAATTCGTCCAAATAACGGTAAATAATCAGCGTCGAAAAAGTAATAGTAGTTAATACATAGAATATCAATAAAATGTTACGGCTGAGTAGGTTTTGTAATTGTTAGAGCGCTCTCAATTATCTTGTTAATAAAGAAATCCGAGTGCTGAAAATAACTTCACCTCTTTCCACTATAACTAGCAATGGGAGCATTTTCTTTCTCAGTTTCCTACCAAACTCAAAGGCTCGATGATCAGAGTAACGCTGGTTTTCTGAAACTCCTCTTTCTTTATTAAATGTAACACTGATAACTCGAGCACTTTGTCTTCATCACGTGTAAACGATATGCAAACCTCGTATGAAACTTCCGTAGTGCTACCCAGCGTTATTTCGTTATTTTCTTCTCGTTATAAGTATGAATAAAAAGAGAAAACAGCTGCCTTCTTTCGTTTTTATGATCACACGAAAGGGGCACCGCTGAGAGTAATGTAATGCATTCGTAAACAGTGTCTTTGGGATCATATTGACCGTCTCCTGGCGGAGTGTGTACGTGCGCGATTCCACTCGTTTCCACTTGGTTTGGCCTTACTCTTTAAAATGCGATTATTTTCCGTGCAGATGTTCACATCCGAAGAGAAATAGTTATCCTATTTCTGCGGCGTTTCCTCCACACACAACAGTATTTACTTATTTCATTTGCCGGATAAGTCGCGATTTTCCCATGCTAGGGTTGACCAGAGGTTGCTGGTCAATTGCTGCTGCAGAGATAAAACAGATTCTCAATCCGGAATTCCAGATATTTTCTAAGGAAACGGGATGGAAGGAATTTTATGCTCTCTTTCGAACCAAGCTGACCCAGTTATGTTGCAAATATTTAAAGAACAAGAATAAGCCGCGGAACTTTTAGGTTTAGCTCAGATGAATACGATCCTACAGAGAAGAATCGCATATTGCTAACTTAATTGTTAGACCTATTCTAACCTAACTTAACCTAACTTAATTAACTTCTTGTCTAGTGCGAGCATTTGTCATAAATATCATGGATAACCCTAGAATCGAGCCATTCTTTAATTTCATCACGTGCGATCAATAATTCGAATGCTTTACAGAATAAGTGGGTTTGTATGGTCATTTGCTTTTTAGCGGAATGAAAAAGAAAATCTTAACTTTTGGGGCCTTAATTTATTATATATACATAATGTACTTATTATAAATGTATGTATTACGTTTACTTGTTTCCTTCCATTGAATTAATTCAACTTTTGATTTCCTCTAGAAACCAATTCATATCACTTTGACAGTGAAATAAGTTCTTTGGAAGAAAGACGAAGTAATCCATTCTTTCTGCACAATCAACCCACCATTTGGAATGCTGATTACTGTTTGATTGATTACTGTTATGGTTCTCATCTCTCGAAATTATAATTAGATTAAATGCAATGGATTAGTCAAGTGTTATCGAATAATATATATTAAAATGTATGTACTTAAATGCTAAGAATTACTCAAAAACCCTTTTATAGAGAAACTTAGATTAAAATAATATCCTTAAGTATACGATGTCTTTTTTAAAGCAAGAATGAAGCAACTGAATTTAGATTTTTGCACTCAATTTCACTGTAGCGATGGAATACTCAAAATATTGAGCCATTCCATGTTATTATATTCCCGAGTTTATTTGAAATTGGACATTTAGAGAGTTAATTATGATATGATTTGACTTAATCTTGATTATCTGTTATAAATGATCACGAAAGCCCATTTATTTATTTTCATAAATCTGCGCGGTCATTATTATCATGCTCTTAAGTGGAATTCTGAACCGTTGTTTTTCTTTATCTCTAATCTTAAAAACGAATTTAATTTCACCCATAAAGATGCCAGAAGCAATAAGAAACAATTAGATTAAACGAGCTCTCAAAATGAGAGAGGGAGTGGTTTGAAATCATATAACATTAAATTAAGGGATGACTTAATGATTAAACACGGAACTAAGATATATACTTTCCTTGTTATTTTCTTGAGTTTTCGTTTTTGTTTGACGTCTCCTGATTGGCTGATTTCATGTGCCGTGGGATTTGTATTCTGTACTACGTCTAACGAACATGGACAAGGTGCCAACGTATGCCATGTTGTACAAAACCCATTAAGCTCTTCCCCGGAGTACTCTGAATGAGAATCGCGCTTTTTTTGTTTTGCGGTTACAGCAAGCAAATTGCGATCTCCAATGAGGGTATCTGAATCGCGGACGCCTTGTTCAGCATTTTGCGGAGGAAAACTGCGTTGTTCCGCTGGGGATTCGAGGCATAGTCCTTAGGGAATACACGTTCCATGGGTCGCGGTATTGGTCCATTCCCGCGAGAGTTTTGAATACTTTACTGCTTAGAGGTCCACCGCTCGAAACGCTATTCTCTAGAATAACAATAAGCAATGTCATACGTACGGTTATCATATTCCTTTGATTCTACCAAACGTAGCCATGAATCAGGTCTCCGATATTCTTACAAAGCAATTCCATAACTTTTATCATGTAAAGAATATGAGATGATTTAATTAAATTTTGGAATGTATGGTAGTTTATATTTCGATCACGGCCCTCTTAAAAGCGCATCATTATAAATCTAAAGGAGAAATTTATCCAATTGAGTGATATCCTAATTTGAAAAGAGGGAAAATTGCATGTACAAAAATCATACATCATATAAAATATTTAAAAAATTATTTCATAAAAATANTCAATTTATCCTTAAGTCGGTTCAACTGAAGCCTCATTACTTTCATTGCGTCACGAGTGACTACCGCTTTAACTAATGAATAAGCGGAGTCGCCGAGTTTTTCTAGGTCCAAATGTGTCGGTAGCCTTTCATTTGTCGTGTAGTTTGTGAGCTTAAGCAATCCATTTAGCAAAATTGAAAGTTTCCCATCGAAGCATTAGTCAAGGAGAACACATGCAAAACTCGACACGGAATGAGGGAGAAATTGTATGGCATTTTGGTAGCTATTGACGATCTAATGATGTTGGTTCAATAATCTACATGTAGTGTTTCTTTCCATTGGCGAATCCGTAAGGGAGCAAATTTCACGCTTACCCCCCTTTAAAAACGTCGAAGAGCTGGCTATAAGTTTGTTCTGTTGTTATAAATACGTAATAATTACTAAATAAACAATTTCTTCAGTTTCAAGCAAATAAAGTTTGATTAAGAATTTTTATGTGCGCGTCTTTATTTATATCCGAGATTTATTTATTCAGAAAAGGAAGTCCTCAATCCCTCTTTAAGACGACTCTTGAATACGTTAATGTTTCCTCATATTATATACTAACTAGTAAACGCGAGAGTCAAACATGACGGAACTTAATTTAGTTAAAATAGATATCTATAATCGAATGTATTTGTTCCTCTTAAGCCAGAAACAGTCCGTCGTAAGATCATAAAAACTCCATATATATTTCTTACCATTATTAATATTTATTCTACTGTTTTCAGGTCATGAAAGCCTACTTACGTACATTTCTTATGGAAAAATATAAGAACTGGTTATCCCCGTGTACTTAAATGGGATAATTCATGAAATCAACATTCAACAATGGCCTTAGTCGTCAAAAGGATGGGTTGTTTATTTCCGAAAAATTTAACGAATTTTCCGTGTATTTTATCAAAGTTCTCTCAATTTCAAAATTACGATTGATTCACAACTAAAATAAGATTCTATGATTATTTCCCTTTCTTAAGACACTTGTCTCAATTTCGTAGGACCATTGTTTCTAATTTAATTTTGTAAAAGAATCAGCCTCTGCAAGTCATGAAAGCGTAATTTACGTTCATCTCTTATGGAAACGTATTATGGGCTCCTGGGTTTGAACCAGTCTTTACAGGGATGAGAATAGTTTTCATGGGGGTTTAAGCATCGTAGAAACACAATGCAGTTTGTTCGACATCTCTAAGTCAAGCCGTTTCTGAGATAAATAGGGGGACGGACAGATGGACAGATTTTATATATATGATTTATATATACACACACACATATATATATATATATATATATATATATAATTGAGGTAAGATAGGATAAAGATATGGTTTTCTGGATACTTGACCGAGAAAAAGACAATACCTTGAAAGGAATAATGTGTTGCACGTTTAAAAAACCATCGATAGGCATGGCAAACAAACTTAATCTAACTTCATTAATGTATTAGTTTCCAGGTGTTTGTAAGAAATTCCAATTACATTCATTAACCGAATGGAAACCAAATGTGTCTTTAGCATCCTTAAACACTTTAACTTGGATGCCTTCCCACCAATACAGGAACCTAAGTATCGTCTATTGAGGTACATCCCGCATTTTATCCCTCCGTTTAAGAGTTTCGTAGAACGTATAATAGGCGTTAAGGAAACACTCTGCGAGCGGAAAAAGGTAAGGCAAAGAGGCAGTCCACGATAAAAAAGAAGATGGTAGCGCTCGAGAAGAGCTCCAAAACTAAATATCCTGCCTCACGACCTTGCGATAGGGCCCGTTCCAAAATGTAATGCCCCACTAAAGGAGAAGGGTCCAGATACTTGGAGCCCTCAGGTGCGGTAGCGTATGAGAACTCTTGGAAGGGATAGAAGGCAAATTGAAAATAAAAAAAGACGATCGGTTCACCTGTTACCCCAATCTCCTCACGCCCCCTGCCGACTGCTAGTGAATTGGCTCTCGCAGGGCCGTTAAGTTCACTCTTAATCGGGAATTATTTCATTTACACTTGATTAATGGTACAGACGGGTTTAACCCGTAAAGATGGGCCCTCGATGAGGGTCGATTTTCAAATTACCATCAAGTTTCGGAAGTGAATTTGAACCGCTCAATTTAGTCTCGTGGTAAGATTGAATTCGGTCACCTTGACCTTTAAGTTTCGGTGAAGGAATTTTTACAGTCTAGAAAGTACAGGAATTTTCCAGTTTTGGTGTAATACGTGATATTGCGCAAACAATTTTTTAGCTTGCTTTTAGGAATTCACACGCGAAAAGGAACCCACAGGGCAATGCGTTGCTCAAGTGAAGTATTCTATTTTATATTACGGATTTAATTTGACCACTACTTCATGGATCGTTATCAATTTTAAGTGAAAGCTTTGTATTTATTTTGCCTTTTAAAATTAAATTCGACCGATTTCGGCTCATAAAACGGTAATTATTGGATTCTTGATGATTGATGAATGGAAAAGTTAAAAGAAATATAAAGAGTAATATTTTTTTAAATCATCCTTAACCTCTTAACATGAGATGAAAGAAAATAGTTTAGATATTCGCATGGATCTGAGCTACCTGATAGTGCTCTATTGAGAATCAATTGGACTACGTTTGAATTTGACTTTTTTCTGACAAATCTTCTCAAGAGATAAACCCGTAAATGTCTGCAATGAAAGTTACCTGTCTGCAATGAAAGTTACCTCCGTAAGAGCATAAATGGAAATTTAATCTATCTTTTCTTTTAGACTATTTTAAAACAAGTGACTACTTCCAATCAGTATCTCAAAAGATCCTCATCATTACATCAAGACAATGTCAGTCCATCCGGCTTGCTTTTTCAGACTTAAATACTATTTATTGCTGTTAATTTTAATAATTTGACACTTTTGAAGTTACTTCATTTTTTTAACATATTGAAGAAAAATTAGAAAGTATACAACACGAAAAAATTTGATTAATATATTCATGGCAGCCTATTTAAGTAAAGGGAATACTTTATGCCGTAAAATGTTTGGTATTAAATACCGTTTTCTAATATAGAAGCGTGTATTATTGTAATCAACTAATTCATTTGCAGAAGGGTTCATACACAGGAATAACCCACTTTAAAGGATGAGTGTGGATATTATACGATGTGATTCGTTGATGCGAGAAACATAGAGAAAGATTCATAAGTTCTCTTGTAAAATTTCATAGTTCTCTGGGGTCAAAGTTCGTTGGCCCTTCCTTTCCTGCATTTTTAGCTTTTTCGTTATTTTTGTTCCAGTTTGAGTCATCATACCCATAAAACGTAACTGTGTTTAGAATCGTATAGTGATACAATCCTTGCTTGCAGTTTGTATACAATTACGCAATTATCTTTTTAACGGTGAAGCTGTCCAAATCTTTAAACATTTAGGCATCTTTCTATTGTAGAATATTAATCGTGATTAATATAAATAATATCTAACATATGTATTGAAGCAGCTATTTCATTATAGAGATATTGTAAAATGATAATAATGTAAAATTTTGCCCAAAATAAAAAGATTATTTATGTGCTAGTAGAAGAATTGTTAAAAGTGGATCGACAGCTTAGGTGGTTTCTCACCCATTCGGGAATAGAAGTCGCGACCGCTTTCACCGAAGTTGAACGCGTTGCCGACTTTGCTATCCGGGGGTCCCCCCTAATGTATATTACAAAAAACTAAAATAAGATCACTTAATTGTGCTTAACGTAATACTGTTATCTTTATTTTGCCCCACGTATAACGTTCAAGCATAATGTTGTGTTTGTAGATGGTATAAATACATAACGATACCTTTCTAGAACGATTTTTGACCACTCTGTATTTGACGAACACACCCCTCCATACGAATTCAATATGATCAGCTCAGCCTGTGTGAGCCAGTAAACCACCATAAAATCATTGGAACTTCAATATGAATGAATTATCAAACTTAAATCATTGAACAACTCCTATACTTTTGGTATATATAGTTTTGGTTTTCGGTAGTCTGAGAAATTTAACCTTTAATCATAAGGTGTTGGTTTAAAATGAATAATTTCGTTGAAAGATGTTTCATTTATTTATTTCATGTAGAATTGTGTACTCACACTTTCAAGTCAAAGTCATCATCATTAAATTAAAGGAAAATTTAGCTATTTTTATATTAGTACATCGCGTTCGTTCCCTCTTGAGTTATTTATCCTTTTCTTCTTTTCATTCTCTACCTATAAAAAATTAGAATATCCCGTGTGTCTCGTTTTTAAAAGGTTCTAACGCTTAACCTATCATTTCTAGCAGTTGTTTGACCATCTGAATATGTTTTTTATTATTATTTGAAACATTAGCGAACCTGGATTGAAGCACTCCTGTTAAAACACCTCGCTGTTCTGGGAATCAGAATAATGGATCTAAATTGACACCATCCACCGTAGCGATGAAAACACTATTTCCGCGGAAAAACTTCAAAGGCACAGAATTTCGAACACATTGAAACTCATCAAAGGTGCTTAACAGACTATTTATAACTTTTATAAAAGCGGTAATAATTGTTCATTTTAGTCCGTGATTTACAAATAGACGGCACTAGGAAGTATTTATTGGAGCTCTGGAGAATCTGGAGCATTGATGTATGCCTACTCAGGCAATAATACGCTTTTTAATATATTCAGTTGACGATGAGAAGGAACTACTTCAAAACGTTTTTGAATATAAATTTATGCATATTTATTTATTTATTAAAATCTGAATTGCAATTTGGCCATTTGGCCAGGTGGCAACGCTGGAGGAAAGTATAACATTTTGATTTGAAAACTGCCTGGCATTCGCCCATGACGGGAGGGAAACCCCTCAAAAACCTCCCGTTATATGCATACATATCGGGAAATGGCTAACGTTTTGGATTTGGTTCAGAGTTTGGGAGTAATTTTTAGAATTGACATAATTTCCTTCGAATCATGAGCGGATTTCTTTATTATAAACATTTTTCAATCATACAATCAGGTGGATTTTAATTTATTATTTACCTGTATCACTCGGCCAAAGTTTCAGTAATCGATTTTCTACAACAGTGGTTTTTGACAATTGAGGTTCTGAATCTCACATTTTATATTATTACTCGTAGTTCAGCCCAGTCCTCTAAAGAGCAAATAGCTGATAGGAAAAAATTGGAACACATCTGTTAATGAATTAGAGGTTTAAGAACACACCAAAAGCATTAATTTCCGTGAAAAAGGATTTAATTAAAGGAAAATGGACTCCTAGATGGCCGGTTAATCCGTTTCCTTCCCATTGTTTCCTATTTCGGTCACAGAGGAAAAGACGCGAACCGCCGGCATAACGAATCTTGGAGTGTTTTTTTTTAATAGCTATTATATCTAATAGCTCGTTATTTTAAATGATGTAATTCTTTATTTTGAGCTTGAATAGATTGATGATAAATGATTGCGGAAATCCTGGAGAAACCTAACAACGAGAAATAAATTAAATAAACAAATTGCTGAAAGTTTAAACGAAATCAACTTGTGCTCCGCTAGTGGTGCGGCTCCCAACTGCTGAGGTTGATTGGAAGGACTAATTTAAACGGCTGTTAGTAGGAAGCCCACTATATTACTGATTAATTCGAGATACTTGGAGTATTATTAATAACATATTTTCGACTATTAAGCTCTTTTTACACATCTGAGGTCCCCACTGGGAATTTAACACCAAAGGCTAGCCCAATAGACTATCCAGGAGCTCTCGAGATAATTGGAGTTTTCCGAGAAATAGATATTCTGAAGATAATAACAGATGAAAATGGGTAAGGGTGACTTTGCGCACCTAAAGTTTACTATCTAAATCACCCCTGAGTTTAGCACGAGTTAAGTTCATATTATACTTTGCTGGTATCTTTAAAAGTTTTTCCTGATCCGATATAGTAGCATATCGTTTCTGAAATAGCTCAGAGACATTCACAATATTTTCGTCAAAATCGTCATAATAACGTGCCAGAAATTTCGTGTCAAAAGGAAACGGTCCACACAGCAACTGATGAACAAATATACTTCATTAATTACCAACTTTTATCGTTTATAGGAATAAAAGTATTTTAAAAGTGACTCAACCATAAAACTTATCGTATAACCCTCTCATTTTACGTTTACTGTTGGATGGGCTGAGACAACAGGAGCTCGCATAACATATACCTTCCTTTAGCGTACAATATCTGAATTATTTAAAAACAATTAGCTCACCTTCTAATATCTTCGCTTTTGTTCCTTGATTTCATCTTAATAGGAAAGGAAACGATGTTGACGGAAATTTTTTAAAAATTTGTACGCATTCTGCGGCACTCATTCATCTTCCATATTCAATCGCCCCATGAACAACACTAGTTGTTTCCATGGCAAGGGAACTGAATTACGCAAGGAAGCCGTAGAAGATAAAGAGAAAATCCAATTCTTGCGAAATTCGATTCCGGCAGAAATTGCGCCCGCTCGGGATATGCCTAAATTTAAAAGCATTACGGCTACGAGGAAATTTTTGCAGAACCCAATGAGATCATTGTGGACGTAGCATGACTTTTCACACAGCCTTCGCTGCTGATTAACTTCATCGCCCTCTGAGTAAACAATCAGTTACGCGACGAAGGAAGACGTTTCGGTATCAACCTCGGCATAATAATTACGTTTAACAACTCGGCTTCCATTTTTACCTCTTAATTTGGTAAATTCACTCGGGCCCTTAACCAAACGTTCGTCTTTCGAGGTCCTCTTCCCTCCTTGGCCCTATCTCTCCGAGACTCACGGTCGTGCGGTGGGATAAAGCTCTACAATTTGGAATGGGGTCGCAGGTGGAGATGAGAGACCCTCTTTTACACGTCCCTCCCACCGAACGTGTCTTCTTTTCCCTCGCCCCCACTCTGCGCTGGAACTCTTCCTCTTCGACAGCCCTTACCCTCATCGGATGCCTGTAAAATGTTCTCCCTTATTGAGCTGAGAATTGAAGAATGGTGAGAGGGGTTAAGTTGGCGTGGGGAACGGTGATGAACGGAGTGACGGAGAAGAGAAGTAGCAATGGAGAGACAGAGAGATGTAAGGGAGAGAGAGAGTTTCAGAGTCAAAAAAGAGGCAGAGGGAATGGAGAAAAGGAAGAGTAAGCAAGGGAAGAAATTGAAGCCCATAGATGGGGGAGTTAAAATACATTCGTAAGAACTTTAAAGCAGAGCAAACACAGCATGGTCAGGAGAAGAAGAAAATGTAACCGCGCTTTCTGTATCCAAAAGATGTGGGACTATATAAAGCATTAAACCTATAGTCACGCGATATACAGGGGAACTATTTTGATATCTTTAATTAAATACCACAGTGTTTCTTGAGTAATCGAGAACTCGGTGGAAGTCTGGAATGTAAAAGTGATATGATGCCTAAGAATCTATCTTTCCAAAGGCAACGCCATGTCGTAGACACCATGTGTTTCTATTTTATTTAATTTCTGCTTAGTTTTGGAAGTCCATTTGAGGTTTTGTATCTGCTCTATGACTTTTCCATTTCTCTTTCCCTAAATTTTCTTTTCTAAAATACCCATAAGAATGGGTGTTTTATATTAAGACCTAAGAATTATTACGATAAGATGCTCTGGATATTGGCTGAGATATTTATTCTGAGATACAGATGCAACGTCCACGATAAGGTACGTATTAATGCAGCTTATATATTCAATTAATCAATGGTAACTAATAAAAAAAATAAATAAAAATATGTATTCAGTCTAAGAATGCTGAAAGGATGAAAACAATTTACACAACATCCGATCGAATCTCAATTTATTGGGTTAAGAAATGGACGCAAGAAGACCGAAGGTTCGCAAATATAGATACATTTAGTTAAAAGCAATAATAAAGATAAACGATTGACTTTGCGAGCATGAGGAATCGTGGTAGGTGTTGTTCGACCATTGCTAATATCATTTAGATATCTCGACATTTCAAGGAAGAATAACTGTAGCGAATTAATTTAGGAGCGAATCGACTGAGCCATTGGTTCTCTCACATGCTGGTTCCTTCTCCTACTCATCTGATAGCAACTGCATGAAGTAACTGAAAAATTTCGTAAAATGTGAAGAATTAAAAAGAATATAATGAATGAATTATACGGTGTTTCAATTTTTGCGAATGTTGATCCAAATTATTATCACATGTTAAAAAAATATGATATCGTTAATTATGCATTCAAATTATCGTGTATACATTTTGTGAAGTATTATGCTCGAGCCTCAAGGAAGTTAAGGGGGATAGAAGCAGACGGGATAAAAAGAAATTAAACAGAAAAAGGAAAAGGGGAGTTTGAGAGAGGAATCTGTGGCGTAAGAGGAAGTTCCGAGCTGTGGTAGTAAGATAAAAGAATAAGAGAGGGAGGGGCCTAAGACGGATTGGCGGAAAGAGGTTTAAGCTTGGTTTGCTAGGCAGTGTTTAACTCTGAAGGAGATATACCTCTTCATGGATCTCGATAGGAAAATATGTAAGGAAGGGAAGAACCGAATGTCCTGAATGAGAGGCCGTAGTTGACGAGCTCAGCAAAGGAAAGGAATTTCTCGTTGTTTCTCTTATGGAACTAAGGTATTTGGTCTCTGGATTTATTAGTTTCAAATTTTTCCTGTCTCTCCAGAAGAAAGAAGCTTGTACTGATTACTTATGTGTATTATCTTGAGGTATTTAATCTGGGAAGTTTGCAAATAAACGCGATAGAGGCTGTTAATTGTTAAAATCATTTGTAAGTTATGAAGGTTATTGAGTGCTTTGAAATATTAATAGCCCTTCTAAGTTCATAAATTATGTGAGTTAAGTATATATATATATATATATA
>KZ308224.1:386048-424425 GCA_000376725.2 Ladona fulva
CTATTGAAGCCTTTCTTATAAATGGAATTCCACGAATAATTATTATAAAGAATTTAAGCTATCGGTAAGACTTAGGATGTTGTGAATGAGTAATTTTCTTGAACGTAACCTTCTTATATTAATCTACTTTATGGAATACGGTAGCATTTAATATTGTCTTTAGGTTTTTCTAGTTTAACTCCATGAATAGCAAGATATGTAGCTGGCATTATGTGTATAAAATTGTAGTCATTAAAGTAGATGATCATCAATTTACAATTACAGTCCAGTACAGTATAGATGTTTTAGCAAGAGCTAGGTAATGTAACAGAAGTATTATTCGAGTTTTATATTCTGTATTTTATTGCTCTTATCACTTCTTCAGTAATTCTGAAGAAATATCAGAACATGTCAGAACATGTGAGAAGCGGTCATTTAATTAGTAGCATTGGTCTCCAATTCGATCTCCTAGATATTATTTTTAGATGTTTTTCTGGTCCAGGATTAAAAAAAGGAATAACCAAAATAAAATACTTTTAGTTTGGGGATTTTGGAAACTTAATTCTTTTTTTAAAGTTAGCAGTGCATAAGTTATTTGCTATTTGTATATGAATGGAAGAGGATACTTTAGTCTCAATCTCGCCAAAATAAAGACGTTTTATTATTATTATTATTATTATTACATAGTAAAATCGTATGCTTTGCAAACACTGCCTCTGGAAGCTTTTTGTTACTTTAAACGTGTCTACTTTAAATGCACTATCGATCTTCTATTTTAATATTGCGTTCCATCGTCTAAAGGTCGGCATTTAATAAAAAATGAGTAAAAAGGTATATAGTCGACATAAAAATGGATGCAGAAAGGAAACGCTCTTTTTCGATTTCGATTGCTTTAGCTTACTAAATAACAGAAAGTAGGGATAACATACGTGTATACAGTTTATTTAAGAGTAGAAGAACAAGATATCTTATCTGGTCGACATATTTGCATCTAAACTACACAGACATATTATCATCAATCATACCTCAGGACTAAAGGATAAAAGAAGCTATCAATATTTTATGTAACTCAAAGCTTTTTGCCTATGAACGTAGGTGTTTCAGTCCTCAATAATCGATAATAAGTGTTTATAAATGTAAAATGGTTGAAATAAAAATGTATTTACCGGAATCAGCTTAGCAGCAATGGTAACGGGGATTAATTCATACATTTTAGGAGTTGGAGGCTTGAGATGTACGTGAGGTCGAACGATGCATAGCCACACATAAGAAATTAGGATTTTGGCACAGAAAGGATAGTCATGTATCAGTGACGTACGATTCCGACGATCGATGCCCAGCACTTTCATTTCCCTTAGTTAATTTAAGAATTCCGCATGATAACTCCAACCCTGTTTTCGCGGTTAACTCATCTTTCACGCCCATCAAACATCTCTCTCTCCAACGCCAGGTGTTTTCAATATATCGATCTCCTCCTCGCCGATCCCTCGTTATCTCCAAGATCTTGCGCACTCCAAATCCTTTATCCGTCGAAGAATAGGAGATATAAACTCGCCTTTTTCTCTCTCGTAAAAGAAACACAATCCACCCTTCCATCCACGCTCCATACGAAGGACCGTTTCAATAATGGGAGATACGACTCCTCCTTCCCCTGACAACCAAGCAACAGCGTTCATATTTCCGAACTACACTCTTCCCCAGACACCCTCTCCCCTCACCGACTCTCACACCCTCACGACACAAACGAAATCTATTATGGAAAAGGCTATGGGAGGGTCTGAAGAGGGAGAGGGAGGGAGTGGAACACGAGGAAACAGTTGGGAATGGGCTCCCGAGGAAGGATAAGGTGGAAGTTCACCATAGTTACCAAGGGAAAGAAGAGGGGAGGCGGGGAAAGAAGAGAAAAATGTGGGGAAACGACGGGAATGAGGAAGAAGTATAATAAACGGAATAGGAAAAAAGGGGTGAATATTAGTAGCGGAAAAGAAAGATGTTTCAGGGAAAGCTTGAACGTCTTGATGAAAGGATGAAGAATTACTATGAAATATTGAAGTACTAAAGTGGAAGCGTGGGAGGGAGAGGGACTGAATGAAATCTGCAGCATTATGATGGGAATTGATAGAAAGTAAGTTATGAATTAGATGTATAACAACCGTAGAGTTGGAGTAAGAGCAGCAAATAAACAGAAAGGGCTCATTCTTACCCTGTATACTTTAGAAAATATTTTTATTGTAACGAAAGAGAGAAAGTTGACCATAGTTACCAATGAAAAAAATGAATTGAGGTGGTGAAGGTAGAATATGGAAAATATGGAATTGCGATGGAGGTTGAGAAAGAGGCATAACAGAAATAAACAAGGTGTGGGGTAAATATTAGTAATAGAAAAGGGAGAAAAAATATACTGTAAGAGAAAATGGGGAGTTCTGACAGAATTTCGAGGGAATATAAAGGAAAGGATAAATGCGAAAGAATTTGGGTTCGAGGGACCAAATTGAATGAAGAAATGTGCAGGACTGTGGTGTCAGGTGGAATTAATAGAAATTATTCAATGATGAAGAGTATACCATATTCGATCAACCTTACAATAGGGACATAAAATAATAATAATAAATAAAATAAGGATAATAAAAATGAATAGGATTGGTACGTTCTACTTTAGCAAATGTGTTTATAGTAGTAGGTACTCAATTAGAGTGCGATCTCGGTAATCCGACACATATATAACCGTGACATAGCCGGATTATGGAAAACAACGGATTATGGGAAATGTACAAATACAATGCTCCAAAAACCCTTTAAAATATTAATTTAGCAATTAAATGAAAAATTACGTTCGCCGCGCGCCCGCCCGATCTTATTTTATTAGATAACTTGTTTTCTTTTTCCGATACGTGGGTCGCGTAACCAAAACTCCATACAAATTATATACGAATGGAACAGACGCACACCATAATAACGAAACAAATACTTACTATGTATTGAAAAATCTTTTATTTAAATCTGACGAAATTATGATAGCCGAAGGTAGGTCGCCAGCCCTGCACGCCGGATTACTGGACGTGTCGGATTACCGCAAGGCCGGATTACAGAGATTGTACTGTACTGCATTATAGAAAGTTAGGGAGTGAAGAAAAACTAAAATTACAACAACATTCCAGGTATCGAGTTTGAAGGAAAAATCTAATATTTTCGAGCTACCGATAGCAAAGTACCAGTATACTAGTACATTTACTAGTAAATTAAAAGTTTTTCAGTTAAATCTGGTAAAACTTATCCAAGTTAAACAAAGAAAAGACAAAACGAGGAATACACAAACTGTGTTTCCTTTGTGTTTAAAACGAGAAAGATAAATTTGGCGATGGAATCATAAAGCGGACTTTCATATGGGTTTTCAAATTATAAATACCGATATAGAGAAGTCGGTTGAATCGATGGTTGAGTCAATAGAAATTTAATAAAGTACGTGGAAAAGAAAAATTGTTGCAAGACAAATTAATATTCCTATTCAACGAGATAAAATTTATATTAAAAAAAACTCGATTTACTAGAAAACTCTATAATCCAAAGGAGATGGCGTTTTTGAGTCTTTAACTCCGCCCGTTAAAATCGCTGTGACTGAAAATCTTTCGTACAGTAATATACCATATCAGTATTTACTACAGATAGATAACCTACCGCAGAAGTATGCGGAGGGAGGTGAGGTGAAAATACTGCAGAACTACCTGCGCAGCGAGAAGAATATCACGAGTTAGATATTTATAAAGGAGAGGGTCGATAGAACTTGTAGGGAAGTATAAAAGGTACGTAAAAGGAGGAGGTAGTAAGGGATTCACAGCACAACAGGAATAACATGGAGTGGAAGGATGGATAGGATGTTTGGCAGGCAGACTGACGAATGACTTCCTCATAAAATGGAAAATGTCTTTTTAATCTCGCTCTAAGCCCCACGGCCAGATATAAATTAATTTCGATAAATTTTTAATTTTTAAAATTTCAGCAACCGAAGTAATATGGTTCTTATTCTTTTGGAAGAAATCGCCTCAAAATTAATTGAAGGAAGTTAAAGTTGATCGTCATAGCGTGCCGTAGAGGACAGAATATGAGACGCAAATTAATGCGTGTATGTGATGTAATCGGAGATTAAGGCAATACCTAACCACAATGAAACAGAGGTCTTAGCGGGAGGTGCTTGCGCGGAGATGCTCTATATGAGGTGCTACTGGGTCAGGTAGTAGAGGTCCGGAAAGGACTGGGGTCCTAGTAATGCGAAAAGTACTTTGAGGCACATCTTTGGTTCAAATACCATTACATTAGCTCATGGAAACACTGATTTAAAAACGAGTTCACTCATGGAGAAACAGGCAAAAAGTATCGACATGATATTACAAAAAAATACTACATCTTAAGACGAAGTTGAGGAATACGTAGTTGAAAAAGGTTCGAAAAGTCGAAGAGCACTACATTTATAGAAATTGGTCTTTATTTTCCTTTTCTATTTTGAATTAGTATTGCTGTGAAAGTTTTTAATCGAAAGAATTTAATGGAAATGCTGGGGATATGGTCATTGTTATAGGATGATTTTAAATATTGTATTTCGAAGGAAAAGTGGTTTTATGGACCTCTTTAATGATGGACAAGATTTTTTAGTAATTGTAATTCTTATAAGGGCGAGTTTAGCAATGTATGCATAGTCTTCACACACTTAAATATTTTGACTACTGCCTATGGGAGATTTACCAAGGGGTTTCCATCCCTTTTAGGGTAAATGCCAGGCTGATTAAAAGTGTTTCCCTCAATTCATGCAATTTCACATTTCATAAAATTTGAAGTATACATGTGATGTAAAATTTTTCAAAATTGTACCCAATGCCACCAGGTCATGCACTTATTTGCAGTGAAAAATTTGTAATGATGATAAGAATGACTGGTGCTCAAACTCAGGTCTCCGACTTTCTGATAAGGTATTCAGACCACTAAACTACCTTGCCGTTAAAATATTTGCCCTCTGAAAAGTGGGAAACCTTGGTTTGAGTTCCAGTCATTTTTCACTTCTATTTTTCCTATTATTTTATGCCACACAGCTCTACGAGTAAAAATATTGCCTTTCCTGACTTCCTGGGGCTTCGCTCATTTTCTTAAAGTGGCATTTCAAAATTGTATTTAGGTAAAGGAATTCCGACGAATCGCCGATGACAGGTCCTCCGAAGTAGATCAAACATGACTGATTAAATAGTAGTTGTCAATATTCTTCGAATGTTGATAAAACAACGTCATTGAACATGGTATACGTTATTCAAGGTCAATTATGTCCACATGCTTTCAGATATTATCTCATAAATTTATACGTCTCTCATATTTTTAAATCTACGAGAGCATTGAGTACGCTCTTGCAAATCAACCCATTTCAGATATCAAGTTCAATCCATTCACCTACACTTTGTCAAGATCGTGGAGAGATTCTTAGAAAATAGAGCTCGTAAAACGGATTGAAGAGGGTTAACTATGTTGTTATCTAGTATGATGAATATGATATGGATGCAAAATATTACATATTTCATATTTCTCTCAGGTTCATTAAAAAAATTTTCAATTCGGTGTAGTTCGTGTACACACCTATGAAACACGCATCTGGAGGTACGTCTATCGGAAACAGCTTTTTTTATAGAATAATATTTAATATCTATATATTACGGGCTAAGATCTTTGAAGGATTCCAAATATACATGAGTCAAAGAGGGTTAATAAGGTTTAAATCACCTGAAACTTAAACGTTTAGATTCTTAGAAACAAGTTTCAGGTGAATCTCATCAATGCAGGAGAAAAAGAACAGTAAAAATATATATTACAGTGGGAAATGGTTTGAGATGACTTAAATCAATTTCTATTTACATAAGATCACTTCTAATGATATTTCATTTATGATAAAAGATATATCCCTCTTTTCATAGAATATCCCTTTATTCCCTTTCGTCATGAAGATAGATTCAAGTACTAAAACCACTGCCAAATTCCTGGCTTCGATCTTTTATGACTCTAAGCTCTACATCCGGATGATCCCATCCTTTGATGCTGTGACATCGCGCTGTAGTCATTTCTCCTGGAGACACTTTGCTGCGAGTACTTCCCTCAGTGACCGATGTCAAAAGCCACGAAATGTAGCGTGGACATCGGCCAAGCTGCACGTTAACCTTAGCACGTTAAGCTGAGACACCTTCACCGAGTCATAACAGTGGAGAATAGGATAGGGGTTACTGCCAATAAAATTATTAGAGCATACATTTTCGAATGAAAAACTTTATGCCGTTAAACCATATCTGACAAAAATAGAAATCTGTTTAATTTTATTTGTGGAAAAGCTGGCACATTATTGTGTTATATTGATGGGAATGAAAAGAAGAAAATTGTAGTTACAAAGAAATTGTGGCATTTTATTTTACTTACACCAGGAAGAAACACAAACCTAACTGAAATAACTTTAATTATTAATCTCAGTTCTCACGAAAAACTAAAATAAATTAGTAATTGATATTTTTATTTGCCATACTCAGAGACTTATTTGTTACTGGCGTGAAAATATTATTTCCCACCATTAAAATGAAAATATTTAAATACAGTTGCTTATACGAAACTCAAGGGATACCTAATTAATAATTACTAGCAACTGTCAGAACGTGAATTATATTCGGTAATAATATAATAAATAATGTTTTAATTTGGTAATTCAAAATTGATAGGGAATATTACACATCTTTTTAAGAAAATTTAAAATTTCTTTTCAATAAAACGTCTCAAATTAGGAAGATGAATACTTAAATATAGTCCCTTCAAGCGGCACCTCAGATAGCTGCCGAGTAACTCCACACAAAGACGCGGCACTGCCTGTATACCCTACCTTAACTTTAAAGAGGAAGGAAACATAGTGAAGGAAGCTGACATAAGGAAAAAAGAATAGATTCAAAGGAAGGACGGTTGAGGAACTCATAATTCTTCAATTTAACTCGGTAAGCAAATGAGGAGTGTATAGGACTTACGTGCACAATAAAAAGTACAACGAACGTAATGATGATGGAGATGCGTAAAGGAAGAGAAGAAGTTTGCAAAGTAGCCAACGGAGCAATGAGAGAGGAACTCAGAGGAAAATATAAGCCGGATAAAATACAGAGTTGTGAAATGCGATAAAAGAAAAAGAAAAGAGGAAAAGAACTGGATGAATGGAAGAGGAGGATTCGGACTGAGAAGGGTATTAGTAATGGTTCGGATGGAACACGAGGACTTAAAGAGAGTAAAGGAGAGGAAGAGAAGGGGTTGAAGTAGAGGAAGCGAAAGAGAGGTTCGGAAGCGAAGCCGTTAGGGGATGGGAGGTAACGGAGGGTCGCCATAGTTTGGCAGCTGAACGCGCACTGGGATTATCAGCATTAGAGTTTTTACTACCTCTATTCCATTGGAGGCGTACGAGGGTTCAGTGAGGTTTTATATAGTCTCGCGCTCTCCCCCTTCGCTTTTTTTACAGCCGCGTAAAGAGTGGGGAGATATTCCCTCTCCTTCCTCTTGGCGCCCGTGTTTTGTTACTCAGTTTGTTGCGCTGGGAGGAGGGGAAGGAAGGCTTTTGGTGCCGCTGCATTCGGTTTTATACTCCCTAGAGATATCCTACCCCCACGTCGCTTTCATATTCCACACCTTCTCCCCATACAGCTCCTTTTTTGCTAAGTATTCCTTATTTACCTTTGCTATTTTGACGAATTCACTCGGGGCACAAGGTGCGCGTTGTATTTACGTGTACTACAAAGCTTCATTTACATTCCCACTCATCCAAGCTTCATTTACATTCCCTGTGTACCGTTCAATGTGTCTTGCAGTATTCAAGCTAATTCAAAAAACGTTTTCTTTATATTTAAGGTTTGTTAACTTTCAGAAAATGTCGAATGCATTATAATTTTCTCAACTTTGGCAATGCCATGAATTACTTACATCGGCCCCCATGCTCTTTCCAGTTAAGTCAATAGTTGACTTTGATCAACTACGGGAACCTTGGCGAAGTATTTAGAGGGGATTTTACGTTTTTCAAGATAGTTATTCTAAGCAGATATTTATGAAAGAAGAAATTCAATTCTCATTTCACGTTATCTCAAGTGCTCATTATTTAAAAAATATTTCGATATGGAAATTTATGAAATAGATAACAGATATTGCTGAATATAAAGTGTCTCATATCTGGTGTCAAACATATCTGAAGCTGATAGGTGTATACAATAATTTCTTAAGAATTATTGAAACAGCTGAAAAAACTTTTCTGGTAATAAAATCAACTTAAATATTCTATACTAACAGAAAAAGGCATAATGGCCGGTCTCTGCATGTTGAGGTCAATACATCGCTTACGAGAACCAATTAAAAGAGGCGAAATTACTTAGATACGTATTTTTATCGTCCGCGACGCTAAAATTCTTGAAAAACGTTGAATACACAGTTCGTGTATATTTATTAAATTTATTCTGTTAGTTTTAAAGATGTGAATGCGAAAGCAGTTAGAGGTAATATTGGAAACTTAGAATTTTCTCTACGAAGACAAAGAAAGATACATGGCAAATAAAGTAATAGGTAACATTTCCACCGCGATTCCTCAAACATTTTCAACGAGATGCTTCTATATTTCATTGCCTTTTTACGCGCTACTTGAAAATGAATCATAAGACCCCAAGATCTCATGTCAAGCCATAGCCCAACATTTTCAATTAGCTTCCTAAATAGGAGTTTGACTGTAAGTCGCGGCTGTGAAAAGTGATCCCCACGCTCTTTGGTTGTGAAGTACCTGGCTACGAGGAATGGGAATAAAAATAACAAACTCAAAGCGAGTGAAGCCCTCCACTAATTTTTCCATATCCTCCCGTTTTACGTTGGACTGCGATGACGCGTTCCCTGCATTTGTTTGTGTGTGTGTGCACAGTTTTAACCAGTTTAACCTAGACGTGGTGTGGGTTTTAGCCTCGATAGAACGACGGAGAGAAGGCGTCGGGACACTGCTTGATACACGTGTCAGTCGACCGGACAGTATTTCGACGCTCGCGAGGTAGACGGGATTTCGCTCGTCACATTGGTCGATTGGCGTGGAGTCCATATGAAAATTTCCGGTAATTCCCCTCTTTCACATTCAAGATGGATGGCGGATGCGTTTTTTTATTCTTTCGGTCCTGGCGCTAGGGTGGACGCGAGAGCTCTTGCGATACGTATGTCGGAATTGGAGGGTTTGAAGCGTGTTGAATTCTCGTCAATTGTGAGACAGATTGGTAGATGCTACGGTGTTATGCTTCCAGAAGTGACATCTTTTCAAAGCTCCATAGGGTTTTTCCCCTCCATCTCCGGTGTACGTGTGTCAGTGCGTGAGTTTCACCGATAGGAGCAGGTAACTGCGATGCGATGGAAAAGATACGAAATGTTTCATAAATTCGTGAGTTCGAACATGCTGTATACGATACACAGAAAGCCACGGTGGACCATGTTACATTTTGGCTGAGTTAAAGCTGGTTTCCTTTCGTATATAAAAGGGTCTATACGATATATTTTTCTTAAATAATTTCAAAGTCCGTGTTTTGAGTAGCATGGCAGACAAACATATAGTAACTTAGTCTTCTTCCATGAGACTTATCCTCAGCTATGCTCTGCACACTGAAGATATCAAGTTAATTAACTCAGATGTATCAAGGTTGAGGATATATCCTAAAAATCAATATAAATATATTTCGATATTGTTACCCATAATGCCATATGTCTGCTCATTTTCAATCATTAGTACTGTGAACTCTCGATTGTCCGGGCGAATAATGGCAGAGGCTGCACGAAAAATAAGAAAATACGGTTGATCTAAACTTTCATCTCTAAAAACGTTCATAATTTACGTAAGGAAACAATTCTTTATCATTTGTGCATAGGGTTTAAATTTGAACGACGAGTACGAATCTTGTACGAGAATCCACAAAACGGATGATCTGCTAATGGATAATCGGGATTTCATTGCATAGGAGAGACACTTTGGATAACTTTATTCCTCCTTCCTTGATTAGGAACTTTCTTTAGAAAAAAATGACTCATTAGATAATATAGGGAACAGCTTCGTAGAAAGATTCGGTTTCTTTTAATGCTTCATTTGACAGAAGTTGAGTTGCATCGTTTAAAGGCTATAAGTTCAAAAATAGAAAATTTCAATTGACAAACATTTCCTAAGGTGAATCTCTTTTTGTATAGCTCATTTGTACTAGCTAAGCCGAGACAACTCGCCAGAGGGGAAATAGGTGGGGGAGGTGAAAAATCAAGGGGTATATGCCCGCTTAAATGTTATGCGGTTTGGTAAATGGTAAATGTAAATGCGGTTCATACATGCTTCCCTCCCAGCAAGTTCTGCATCCCGTTTTTACTGAGATGGACTAGGCCCACTCACAGAATTGGGTTATTGAGTGTAGGCAAAGTTAACCTGAATGAGCTTTACTAACGCAGATATCCATTTAGTTCAGTGGAGCAATCAATTTGCATTCTCAATGAGCTTAAAAAGTGGATTTCTTATACCATTTAATGCCAGTGATGAGGGCCGCTGCGTAGGTAAAAAGCTAATGCACTTGAACTGTAAATTTAACTTGATGGACATTAATTTTATGCTAAGTTTTCCAATACCAAGTATAATTTAATTGATAACGGAAGAAATGGGATTAAATGTCCGAAGAACCTCTTGAAGGTGATTATGTAAATAAGAAACTGATCGTGATGATACAAATCTCTCCGGAGACTTCTTTTGAAAACCTGCTCCAGTCACGTAATATCTAAGCTCTCGAAATGATTAATTATCCTTATAGATAGAAGAGAAAGAAGTGTAGGGCTTAATCTTCGAATTAACGGATGGAATATAAATTACACGATGAACGTCACGAAAGACGCTGCGAGAAACACAAAAAGAGACGTAAATATCAGAAAATTGGCCGGGGAAAACTCGAAAGGGGCAAAATAACGAATTTATCTTGACGCGCGAGCTTAAGAATGACGTCCTCTAACTTCAAGAAAACGCTCAAAAATCTGAGAGCCGTGAAAAAAAATGTTTTTCCCGTCTATCCAGCTTTAAACTTTTCTCCGGCTTCCTCATAGGGCTCTAAACTCCATTAATTTTAGCAGTCGAGGATCTGAAGCGACACTTTAAAGCTTTGAAAAAATAAAGGAATGCGAGGGAAAAAGGAAGTACCCGTTTTTGAAACGTCCCGCCAAGCGACTTCGGTATCACTGAAACAACTTCTTAACTCTTGTTGACTTTGCGTGAAGAGGGATGGAAAGGCGAGAAGAAACTGCAAGTGACAAGCGGGATGGGGTCGAGTATCAGAGTGGCCCTTTTTTCGAAAAAAGAAGGAATTAAGGCGAAAAAATATCGAATCGGGAATGCGCAAAAACTGTCGGCGCAGAGGAGCAGCGGATGAGGGAACAGAGGAAGAAAATTGGCCGGTGTGCCGGGAAGAGGAAAGGCGTTTTGTTCCGCCGAAGTTTCGGTCGGAGGAAGTTTATGGAAGGAGTTGATAAAACGGAAATCGAATCAATGTCTCCTACTTGTAGGACTCGCCGTCAAAAGGGTCCAGGGTCCTCAGATTAGCGTCCCTTTTATACTCCTGGGTGATGCGGAGGAACTGAGTGTGAAAATATATAAATAAAAAGAAATATATTAATACATAAATATGGAAGCAGAATTTTGACAGAAAAACGTCTGCATTTCATACCACAGGATGTCTCATTTTCACATTTGTGTCAACCTTCGTGTCATAGCGAACGATTTTGGACGTTGCGGAAATGTTTTAAATCTGTAGAATCCTAAGGATACAATTATATTCCTATTTCTGCTTCCTTTCTAATTTATTATGCGATAAAGTAAGACGAGAAACGCAACCACAATAGTCTGGAGGAAACTTCCACACTTTTTAATTTACACTACCGGTAACGCCAATTTTCTTAACTACTGCTCGCTTTTGCGCAGTATGATTTATCCTGCGTCAACCCAAAGCACAACAACTTAATTTAGCATTTTTGAAAATGGAATTTATAATAAAAATAAAATAATAGCTGTTAACACAATGCTTTAACTCAATACAGACCAAAGGCTAAACAATTAAGGATCCGGGTTTGTCTCATGTCAAGCTTTCTCACTTTCTTTCCCTTTGATTTTTTTTCACTACATTTCGCAAGTGTTACATCCTTAGACTGGTATTGAACTGATAGAGTTAAAATTAAATATCCATAACACATTGGTTGTGGTTTATATAAGGCTGTATATTACAAATTTTAACGAAAGGGCGGAAAATGGACTTGGAAAATTACTCTCTTAAAGAAATAAGAACATTTGAGAGAGTTTTAGAAAAATAAATGCTGGTTTAGTTAAAGTGACCCATTGATATTAAGAGATTAAGTGTTTTTAACCTTCTTTAAACTTTTCCAAATATAGCATTCTTTAATATGAGGATTATATATTAAATTTCCGAAATAAATGTTTGTAAGGGCTGATGATGGCCCTGTGTCACATACATTTTATCTATTATGTAAGAGTGTACAATTTTTTATTATTTGCTCTATCAATTATTTTAAGTCATAATTTTATGCCTCGACTAAAATTTTCTGTTTCATATTATTTTCTACCGAATCAGTACGCGCATTAAATCTTCACCTCCTTGAAAGTATCAATATTTTATCAGAATGCAAGTAGGAAGAAGCTATCAGGTATCTGTTACAATATGTTTGCAATACTTCTAATTGAGTTTTGGATCGAGCCTTGAAAATGGTACGTCTATCGAGAACTTTAGGAGCAACTGATATTGCATTAACCACGGCTTCTACAAGGAAACGCTTTCATCCCTTAACTGTGAACAGTTTTTCTAATTTGTCAAAAGACGTCCCGCGATTGCTCTTCCCTGGGTCCTGACTTTAATTTTCTCTCTCTGCGCCCCAGTTTATTCGGAAAGCATTCACAGGGTGTGAATTAAAGTACGCCTGTGTGCCAGTGTGTTAGACTCCCCTCTAACTCAACCGATGAGAGTCGAGGGAAAAAAATTTCTAACTGTAACGAAGAGCAATTCCAGGTGGCGGTGATTACTTTGGCATGCCGCTGCGAACTAATGCTCCGAGGCACGTTCCGTAGGAAGTTAAGGCTAATACATATGTATCTCGTTGCTTCACCCCTTCTACCTTGCACCTTCCCACTCACTCCCTTCTCCTTACAACCCTTATAACTCTCTCTACGCGAGCTCTCTTTGATCCTAAACTACTCGACTTCCTAATCCTCACTACCCTCACATCCCTTTGGTTCCGTCTCCCAGCAAACTTCCTTTCCAATTCTCCTTCCCTCTTCACACCACTTCTCCTGTAGACACCACATCCCTCCTCATACTCCTAAGCTCAGAGACTTTTTCATACCACTCGTGAAATTTCAGTCCAGCGTCGGGTGACAGCTACCCTCAATTCCTTTGAATGTTCCTTCAAATATTCTATTGCTTTCATATTATATACTTTGAATTTTCAGCTACTGGGTGAGGTAGCAGAATGATAATTCCATTTCATAATTACTAAAAGTAACACGTAATCTTATCCGCTCATACGTTTAGGTGCAGTTTTAAAGAATTCCCGGGTTAATCTCCAACCCCCGCATCAATCCGACAACGATTCCGACTTCGATCCTGGAAAACCGCAACCCGCCTTACTTTCATGTGATGCAGCGACACATTCACTCTCCTTAATGAAAGACCAGACTTGGGCTCCGATTCACATCTATATTTACAAGCAAAAATCATTATTTGTCATTAATTCAAAGTCATTCTCCAAGGTTGCAAAGCAGACGAAGCTTTAAAGGTTTATACTTAGTCACTTGACTTCCAAAAGCTATAGATGAAATTAAATATCGTTAGACTAATGGGAAATTCCAATTGAAAACCTCACAGAGAGAAAAGCGCTTTAGGGACAAAACTGTAGGAAATAAACATTAACCTCTAAAGTAATGTCGCGGCTCGGAAGTTCAGCTGTAGAATGATGAAACTTTTGTATTCCATAAATTAAATAACCCTCCCAGGATGAGAATTACTTTTTTCGAATAAAAAATTACTTTAAATTTAATTACTCGCTGCTATCTAAATTACCTAAATTAGTTAGAATAAGCTTACCTTTTGCTATCATAGTTTATTTGCAAATAACCTTTCCCATATGGGCACGTCAGTGCTTTCCGCTACCACTAATACTTACGCTACGAGGAAATTGAAAAAGAAGATTTTACAGCAAAATATTCGTTTATTACTTATATGTATCCTTTTAAATTTCATATTTAACACGCGTGACCTCTCATGTTCTCACTCATCTAATGTAATGCCTAAATTTTCGGTGGTAGTAGTAATTTTACAATTGCTTCGACTGCAGAAGTCATTTCGCAAATATGGGCCCCCACTGGGAATCAAACCCGGAACCGTATTTATTAAAGTCGAACGCGTCACACACTTGGCTATACAGGAGCAATCACTAAATTTTTAAGTGATGATGTTTGATTCATATGATCTTCTTTATATGGTATTTTATACACTCGAAAAATATATCCCTTATATCCGAAATTCATGTGCCGCTAAAACGGCCAACCTTATTGAAAAGAGGGGTAGCGTAAAAGAAATAAGTTTCTAGCATAATATTACTCGATGTACATTATGGCTATGAGCATTTTTATAATAGAGATGACCAAAGAGTGTCAAAAATCAAAATTTTATACGGACGCATGCATTAAAATTCCCAGAACAATGTCGAATTTTATTGGACTTGACATCGTAATATACGTTCATTGGCCCAGTTTTCTCTCTAAAATTGAATTTGCATAGAATTATAGCTTAGATTTTCTATAATTGCGGCAATTTTGCTTCAAGTTGCAATAATATGAGAGGAATTGTTCACTGAAATATATTTCCCAAAAAATATTTAACAACATTTGTAGATTTCATGTAAAATCGAATATTAAAATAAACCTTCCCTGGGCTATAATTAAAATGAAACAGAAATTCCTGTCGCATCCCATATTTAGTATTGGAATTTAAAAATGTGATTATTTGAAATGGGTGTGAAATATGCGTGAATAATATATTGACGAGGATGAAATATGCATATTAAATGGCTATCTGTCCAAAAATAGAATCTCGCACATCATTACCTCAATCTTTCCAGGAAAATTAAATTTATTTCAATACCTTTCAATTCTTTAACAGTATAATAATGTATAAATCAAGGTATGTTTCTTTACAGTCCTTTCTTAGACCTTCTTGTCTCGGGAATTCTCTGCTATTTGTGTACCTCTAATCTATCAAACTTTTTCTTTCCTTTCTTTTTCCATATCCAAAGTTGCTTAAATGTTCAAATGCTGTTTTTTGCACAGATAGTTTTCGACTTTTGACGTATGCGACGTACGACTACTTGTAATTTTATTTCATCTTTCATATGCATTTTGCCTAAAACTCCGGACAAAGCC
This sequence comes from Ladona fulva, assembly GCA_000376725.2. Taxonomy (NCBI): domain Eukaryota; kingdom Metazoa; phylum Arthropoda; class Insecta; order Odonata; family Libellulidae; genus Ladona; species Ladona fulva. The sequence goes on from KZ308224.1 coordinate 401,533, forward strand.
CCACAACTTTCAAACTTTCGTTGGTGAATTAAACTTTTAAGGATAAGGAAAGGCAAATTACTAACCTCGGAGGAGCCTGGCGGCTGAAACCCAAGGAACAACAGGTGTGAAAAATAGCGACATGACTGGGACTCGAACTTAGGTCTACCACTTTCCGCTTCCACGCGTCTCTTCCCAAACATCGTGGAAGAGACGCGGAAGAAAAAAAGTGGTTAGAATGCTCGGAAAGTGGAAGACCTGTGTTTGAGTCCCAGTTATGTCGCTATTTTTCACACCTATTATTCCAAAACTTTTAAAAGTAATTTTATGTCTTTCCTTTGGTGCACCTGTAAAACAAACCAATGAACCAAATATGCCTTGTACAATATAATTTAATAGTTCACTTTTGACCGGCTAACTCGAGTTACTTCCAATTAGATTTAGAAAGAGACACCGAGAACGTAACACGGTCTATAATTCCAACTCATATTTGCATATTTCTATTGTTCGGTAATTTGTCTTTTGTTTTCATATTTGTTGCCTGTTTCTTGTTAACTGTACTATTATTTTTTATTATTCAGTCCCTTAGTAATATGATTCATGTAAGAGGAGACTATTAAGTCCCAGTGTCATCCGAAATAAAGACATATGGCTGTATGTATGTTCATACTTAAGAGATACACCTCTCAGCTTCAAAAACCATGTCAGAAATACTCGAGAGCCTAGAAATGACGTCTAAACATCTCTCCGTTTTGCATAACACGAGTAATAATCTTGTACTTGTAGAGTGGCAAACCTTGCTTCGTTATCCCGCCGTGGACAACTTGTTTGATGCCTTGAATCACAATAGCTTTCAGTTTTAGGAGGCGATTTCCATCACCGTGCTCATTACGTTCATTCCATGTTGCCATAGCGTATGTAATCAACCAGAAAACCGACATTAACGGACCGTAATTTTCAGCGACAGCATAAAGCTCATGACATTAAAATCCGCCCAACATCCGCTCGATTTATTTTTCTCGCTCTGAAGAACGATAAAAGTGTGCTGGGCGCGATTCCAGAGAACCTTTTTCATTATTTCGAGCGATCATAAAAACGACCTAGTTAATTCCGTCCGTCTCCGAGTCAGGGAGAACCAATTGAAATAACATTCCGAAAAAAAATAACCCTCTTGCTACCAGTCTACTAATCTTTAATCGATATTCGCTCGATGTTTAACTCCGCCGAATTCCGCCTTAACCTCCGAATAAATTCCGTCTTATAAATGTCCGCTTTAGAAGGGAGAAATATGAGGGGTGGAATTGCATGAAAAATTAACGAGGGAACTCCTTGATTCGCTGCCGATCAGGGCGTTATTCATAAAAAGGCAATCGGATGGGAGCTACTGCGTTCGAGAGCCACGTGAAGGGAAAGAATATTTTCGTCCCGTAACTGAAATGGTCGGCCATTTTTGTGTCCTGCGATCCGTACATACATGGAGGTCACCGCAGGTCAGCGAGGTTCGATTCCCTGCTGAATATTTCATTGAAGGGCCAACTCGCACGCGGTCACTTGGGGAAACACTTCCAGCCCTTAACGTGCCTTACTCGTCCACTAACACCCCTATCTCAAAGTCTTTCATTCCTTTAGAGCCGTTTACGATTCCGAAGAAATATATACGCATGTGTATGCTTTTTCGTGAATTCATTCAAGGGAAATATCAAGGGTAAGTGCGAGAATATGTCGAATGAGTGCGAGGGCGAGTAAACCTATACGCGTATTTTTCCACGTACACCCGCAAGTTCACTAAAGTACGCAATTTTTGGGATAACTGAAGTAAAATCGCTTCTAATGGTGCGTAAGAATATTTTTATTGATTTAGGGAGCTTTAAATGAGACAAAATCACTATATGATTGCAATTTTGAAGTTTATGTGGTACTTAGTGGTTAATGAACCAGGGCTGTGAACCGGCACCGATAAACGGAAACGATGAAACTATTTACATTGCAGCAGTGAAGACCGGACCCGGTAGAGGACAAAAAAATATTGCGAAAAAAACCTTCGGAAAAGATACCGAAAGGGTTATTTATCCCATTCAGGTTATCGATTCCCATTGAGGCACCTTTTTCTTCAATGGAAGGTTTAAAGAAGGAACGTTTACTGAGGATGTGTATCTATGACTTTGAACTAAATATTAGTAAGTTTTATTCTAAAATGTAGAGAAACCTAAATAAAAAAGCTGAAAATAATTAACTTTCGGAAAGACATTATTAAAATGGTTAAACCGTTTCGTTCCCGGAAGAAGTAAAGTGTAAACCGGAAATCGTAAAGTTAGTTCTTTTCCCGGTAAATCGGATATTTTTTCTTCTAATAACTGGAGCGAAAACTGGAACGAAAAATACTATCTTCCGTAATATTGTAAGGAAGACAGAAGACTATTTCCTGAGACGAACGGCATCATAGGCATAATCCAGTTTACACAATCATCTAAAATGACCTGACTGCATTAATCATTTTCGGAAATGTATACGATCATTGTTACAAGTTTCTCATATAATGAGAATGGAATACTTAATTGTAACCCCGCAAAAATTATTATCGAATCCATAGCTGAATTTTGAAGAGCAAGAATTGAAATCATTTTACTGCCGCAACATAAAAGAATGTGGTCGGATAATTATGAAAATCGGTTGATCAGGACCCAGAAAAGCAATACCTTGAATACATTATCCAAATACTAACTACAACATTTACGCTGAAGTGATCGTCTGAAGGGGAAATTTATTTAAAGTATGCCTTTGAGGAGGAAAGCTTGGGTTAGAAATAGTTTTCATATCTCATTCTTTCCGGTTAGAGTACGTAATCGACATTAAATATTTTCTATATGGAGTATTACTTAAAGAGAAATGGGAAGTAGAAAATCACCCAGAGGAAATCTTCTGATTTTTGTTTATAGAAATCCAAGCAAAAGTTATATCTTCTATTTGTAGCACACGGGCTTAGTTTAATTCCTTGGATTTATTTATATATCATTTGAAATATACTATCCATTCTTATAACTATACCTTTCAATTCTTTAACAGTATAATAATGTATAAATCAAGGTATGTTTCTTTACAGTCCTTAAGCAGAATTTTGACAGAAAAACGTCTGCATTTCATACCACAGGATGTCTCATTTTCACATTTGTGTCAACCTTCGTGTCATAGCGAACGATTTTGGACGTTGCGGAAATGTTTTAAATCTGTAGAATCCTAAGGATACAATTATATTCCTATTTCTGCTTCCTTTCTAATTTATTATGCGATAAAGTAAGACGAGAAACGCAACCACAATAGTCTGGAGGAAACTTCCACACTTTNAAGAATCAAATTGGAATTAAGTATGATCTAATTTAACTCTTGCCTTACAAATTACTTTCCTTCTTCCAATGATTTTCATTTTGCGATCACCACTTTCTCTCATTTCTCACCAACACTCTCACTTTTCCAATATCTCTGTCCTTTATCCCTTTCACACTTTTAATTTACTGATCCATCCCAGTCTTTTTTTCCGGTTTTCTACATGGATGGAAATTTCTCATTTCGGATGGCAGATGTTCCGTTAAATGCCAAAGCCCTTTAACGTACAATACCAATCGTGCTTCGCATTTCCTCTTAAAATGCTCTCTGGGAATTCTCACGGACAGTTTTGAACGTGATGAGGATGGAAGTGTCACTGGATATAAAAGTGTAAAATTTGAAAAACTCGATCACTGAATAACTTCTTATATAAATACATTTTTAAGCTCGACTTAGGTTTTAAAACTTAATTAGTTTCTTCCTTCTTTTTTTACTACTATATCCTTTCCTTATATAAAAATCAAATGAGTTAGTTGTAAGAATGAATTTGTTAATCTTAAACACGCCCGTAATAATAACGTTTCTATTACATTCTACATTTTGACGATGATTGCTTTATCCGATACGAATTGGCAACACGAGAAAATAATATTGGTAATTTACGAATTTATTCAATCAAACGAGACGAGCTCCGTAGAAGTACAAGCTTTACGAGGAATGACTAATTGATTTCCCAAAAGCTTCTGACAGTATTCAACCCAAATACTTAGTGGTATAAACGTGACCATTATCTATCTAACCTTTATCCACCAATAGCATAGGAGAGGGAATCAGGCAAGGTGAGGAATGAGTTAGTTTCCTCTCTCTCTCTCTCTCTCTCTCAGAGAATGCCGTCACCGGAATAAATCCACATAAGTGAAGCACAATGATTCCATCAAAAACCTTTTCCATTGCATTCAGTAAGAAGAGCCCTAGTTGAAGGCTTTTACTAAGCATCTTTCACACCTTTGTAACTGAAATAATATTACAGCCAAGAGTAAGATAGTGTAAAGTATCCTCAAGTAAGCTTTTCCATTGTGCAGTACCAATGGGCAAATTAAACATATTCCATTGCTTAAGATATATTTTCAGAAAGCTCTGCAAGCGGAGAAGGAAAAACCAAGTATGAATCGAGAGGAAATGAGAATAAGTATCGAGAGGCGTCAGATAAGTTGCGGTGACTGAGGGGAAGGAAATCAGCAAGATGAGGAGGGAGGTAGTTTTCTTTTACTATTATCACTACGCCAGAGTGCTAATTAAAGCTGTACTTCCATTGCAGTACATTTTCCGAAATCCTATTTTTGGGCTGCACATAAATGCACAAAATAATACCCGGAATTTATCGCAATCATTCATACGATAAAGGTCACCACGTGTAGATAAAATGTCTTAGTTTTTTCAATTCTAAGAAATGCACTTGGATGTTTCCAGGAAGAAGAAATCAAAGGGAACGGATACGAAGAATTCCACGACAGAAAATAAATTTAGATTCATAAATTCCTCATCGGCAATTACACCGCTTTATATTTTCCGCGAAAGATAAATTTCACCGAAGGAACGAGCTCGTCCCAAGCGATCCGAAATCAAAGCATCTGCGCCTCTCTGTAAAACTACGTTATTTTCCTTCATCCGCTTGAGAAAGAGGATTCCGCCCTTTTATCTCCCGTTTCCTATATCCCCTTTGTCATTTACCGCCCCGAAGTTGTAAGGGAGGAATAAAAAAGAGGGATCATCCGTCCACAGCGTAATCCGAAGTCATTTCATTTCACGCGTGTCCGAGATATGTGTCACGGATCGGTGAGGAGGTCGTAAAAATTTTCGTCCGCTTGCGACGAGGGTTTTTCCCGTTTATATAGCGGTTCGGAGGGTAATGCCATATCCCTTATCCCACGTCCTCCTCTCTGACAAGGGCTCCCAGTACGTACATCAATGAATGGCGGCTCACGTTGGCGATATGAACACAGGATGACGACCGAATAGTCTATCAACCTATATTTATTTCAGAGGAGGGATGTTTTCCGGTGGTACGTATTTCGTTTACTGCTGGTAAGAGAATTCCTCCAAGAAGGCTTATCATACATTCTACCATGCTGCGAAGCGAGCTTAAGCATTACTTACCACGTCAAAGTTGATAATACGGGCGATAAAATGCTCTTCATTTTAAAGCGAATACAGAAACTAAATATGTAATTTTAATTTAAAAAATGTTAATTTAGTCCAAATTTCCTGTCGAAGTTTTTCAGCTGAGTTGAAAAAAGTGCATTTTATGTATCTCTGTAATATCAGCCCTTTTTTATACACGGTGTCCTACCTGAAATGTAGATTTAAATATAACCCCGGCAAATCGGATTTTTCCGATTAGGGAATGGTTGTGTGTGTTTGTGAATAGTAATAATTATTTAAATGGATGTAATTGGGGATAACCTGGTTCCGTTAGAGAAATTATTATTATTGTTAATATTTATTTTTAATGTAAATAGGTAATGTAAGTAAGTAGTATTCATTTCAGGATTTTATTATTTCACTGATATTAAATACTAATGACTATTTACTTATGCTACTTAATTACTACTAAAAATAAAAGAATAACAAATTTTATGATAGCCTTAAAGTAATTTAACTATGTTATTGACATTCTTAAGTTCATTTTAAGATTTATCAGATACCCCAATGTAACGGAAATATCATTTTATTCACCAAAGTTACATTATATAAGTAGTTAAATTTTATCTATACGCTTAAAGCTTGATATTGGTTACTTTATGAAATGCTTAAGGTGCATATTGCATATTGCGATTGCTGATGAAATAAAGATGACGTAATACAAACGCAATGTGTTAAGATTAAATATCGACGTAAAGTACTGGAAAAATATTTTACCTTGATCGAAAACCAAAAATCGAAAAGCCATTCTAAAGATTTCAGAGGTTTCAACATACCAAATTCAAGAAGCTACAACCGATATTTTTATTAATTAATGATGAGGTAGAAGTAGGAGCTGATTCTTCTTTTTATTTTCAGAATCGCGGGCAACCAAAACATTCTTGACCTTAATCCGGTTCCGAATCAACAGTGTAAAAAATTGAGATAATTTGATGTCCTCGCTCCACGGGTCTTGAAGAGGGAAAAACCCTGCAAAGAATGGAAAGCTACATGTACATATGCGCCTACACTTTGGGAGAAGGACTTTGTCCCGAAGAAAAGTCATTCTTCGTCCGTTGAATATAAAATACTTTTCTCACGAGGACATCTCGATCGCTGTGAGGGATAAAAAACGCTCATGGAAAAGTAAACGCCGTTCAATCCATTTTTTAAGACGAAGTTTTTCTACATTTCTTTTTGAGGATAAAAAAGCGGGAGCAAGAAAGAGTCTTTGCATCCTTTACGAGAGTTTTACTCCGTAAGTCCGCAAGAGGCTAGTCACGTTCGGATAAATTTCGAGCGGACTACTTTATAAAAATGAGAGACGTTTTTCTTGAAGCGGCTCTATAAATCGTGAGTTTTAGGACTGTTGTTGAGAGAGATAGAGGCGGAGAAAGAAATAGTTGGGTATGAAGCAGGAATGTATTACGAGATGGGAGCGTGGGACGTGGCACTCCTTTGTTCCAGAATGTTTTGTTCCTCGGAAACATTAAGTGAAAACGGCGCTGAGGCATCAAGCATTCATTAACTTGCTGCATCCCAGATTCGTTTCTGAATTTAACTTTCATATATCCTTCGTTCCCATGTTATATTTCGGGTTCTGGTGTAATTTGACTTAATGTGTAAACGTCTTACACTGGCATCAATTATGTGTAGAGGAATTGCGTAAGTTGCAATGATCTAGACTCTATCCTAAGGAACCCGATGGAAATTAGGATTAGTTTTGATAAAAGAGTAGTTGACTAATTTTCTAGAAAGTGTACAACAAATTGAAGACAAAAGAAAAAAAATATCAAAAAGAAGCTTACTTTAACTTTTAATGTATTTAATTATAATGTAAATTATAATAACTTAATCACATAATACGCATTAATTTTTAAATGCAATTTAGTTTTAAGCGATTTAAATTCCTCTCTAATAGATCGAGCATGGTTGAGAATCTAAATATTTATGTACGTTGATGTATTTGAGTATGGTTCTACAATTCTATTATCATCTCTTTAACTTTTACGTCGGGTTTAGACCTAAGGGTTTCTCTTACACTGTACTAATGTTATACCTCTGAGATCATTGAGGACTGAAAGAAACCAAACACCAACAAATCTGTTCCAATCTATACTAGTAAACACAATAAGATTTGGTTTGTTGGAGGCTGGCGTGATTCGATGCGTGAAAAATGCACTCTTAAGAAACTTCGACAGGAAAATATTCTGATAGGGTTTTGATTTGGTTAGCTTCCAGTTTTGGTCGTGAAAATAGATAATTATTTCCAATTACAAATAATTGGTGTAGATATAGATCGGATGACTCAGGAACCACTAAAGGTGTTCCTTGATTTAATATCTGAGGTAATGGTGACATTATTTGCATATCGGCAAAGACCTGCGTGATTTAGCTTCTTATAACTTTCTATCTCCTTTGTTTCCTTTGTAGTTTTCACCACCAAGTAATTGAGATGGTTAAACTTCACCTTGTTTAACGCTCACAATCATCCAATATCATAGGAGGCAAGGATTTCGAAAACTAAATATTCCTTAGCATCTCTGAGATTTCCATTCGAGGAATTTCAAAGATATAGTTTTGTCCTTTCAGTATTTAAGCATCTATCCCCGCGATTCGCTCATTCTTCCAAAATTTTTCGTATGATGTTAAGTTTATTTCTTTATCTGCAATGCAAATCTCAGTGCATAAAACTTCATTATAAAGCTCAGGAAAATATGAAATACGAGATAAGAATAGTCTAGAAGACTTTAAAATTACGCTTGAAATAAGGCGTAGGTTTATATATATAGGTTTTTCTGAGGTAAACAACTTAGTTTTTTCGTCTTCCTGACAACCGCCGCATTTCGGATACTTCGCTTTATGAACATTTTTATTTCGCAACTCTACCCTAATTCTTTTCTTTTCTGTCGGTTTACTTTTGCCAAGGCTTATCCTTGCCTATATTTCCGCAAATGTAAATTTCCTTCCTTTTGGCGGAAACTTGTGTTCTTCCTTGCTTCTTTTTTTAAATCGCCTTTTGTTTAGAAGATTTTTTCGTGTCCCTTTACCGCCTCAAGGAAGAGTTTTTCGTGTGGAGCATCGTGATTGCTGTTTTCCGGGAAGGAAAATAAACTCGGCCGAAAAAGGCCGTTTTTGTCCTAATGGGGTTTGTTTCCTGTAATTCCGCCGCCAATTACTCCTTCGTTCGAAGTTGTGAAATTAAATTTTTGAGCGCGAAAATGCTCACCCACCGGCGTTTTCTCGGCAATGATCATTCTTTCCTTTAGAGGCTGGCAACTTAGGCTTGAAACTTTCTGAAACTGCCCCGCTAACGTTGATAATTAACTCATCATGCCCTGATTAAGTTTCTATGAGATTTTTAGCAGCGGTAACGCTGCGCGATGGAAACGTTTCCTTGAAAATCGTCGTTAGCTAGTGATTTACTTGAAAGGTAACCTAACAATTTGAAATTTATTGAACAATAAAATATCTTTAAGTTGAAAATGTTATCTATACTTCGGAACATGGGAAATTTTAACGTTAACACAGTATGATTTCATGCTACCTTTAAATTTAAATGTAATTTAAAGATGACATGAATAGTCACATTGTAATATTCGAGTATCAATGCTTTAAGAAAGATAAGAAATGCAGTTTATGGTTACAAATTGAAAACATCTGTTTACTACGTTAATATAGAGATTTTAATCGACTGAATTTAAGCGTAGCAGTTAAATGTAGAGGAAGTTCGATGGGAAGGAGATGGATGATTTTTTCCCTAGAGAAATTCAACATTGTCTTCGCTTCTATGGCATACATAATTTCAACTCTCTTTTTTGTAAATTAGAAGCAATGGATAAATAGGGGAATACGACTTAACTTAAACCAATGGTTCCTTCCTATTTAACAGATTCTTACATACAGAACAATAACATTTATTTATTCATTTTTCTTGTTTTTCTTATTTTAAAGTTAGAAGTCAAGGAATTTCAATTTTAGTATACAACGGAGAAAATGATATCAAATTTTTACAAATATTAGGTATACTTTCTCGATATCTACTTTGATAAATCATCAATCAGAATGTTTCAATTTCTTTCTGAACAACAATTATCAAGAATCTCAGTTTACCACACAATATGAAATAGCGCTGTATAATTCTTATTGTCCACTTTAGTATAATCCCATTCTTAATAAAAATATAAATTTCAAAATTATTTTTTCCCATAAACTATCGAAGTTGCTAAGCAGTCAGGCTAAGATTCTATGAAATTTGTAGTAAATACGGACTTGCGTACATCAATGACGTTCAGGATGAGCATAAATACTTCATTTGTTACTGGAATCCTGGCCCCCCCGCATTAATATAGCTAGGCGGCGAAAAGCAAATACTTCTGCTTGAAGGAGAAAGCGAGTTTCGACTCGATCGCGTTCATGCGGCTTAGTCGTGCTAGAGTTCTGTGAATGCATGAAGTATCGACCGTTGTCGATTTTACATGGCCAATATGCGATTATGCGATTATTTCTTAAGACTTAAGAAAAAAAATAATCTACTTTATTCTGCAGATTCAATATAAAATAAAAGGCAAGTTTTTCTTAATTTAGGTCTTATATCGTGTCAGCATTTTAAGAACGTTCATTACTCAATTTTTCATTATTTATGGCCAAATTAGAGCCTTTTTAATTTTAAAGTTTTCTTGTGCTTTAATTGTGTGAAAGATATTCATTATAAACACTTTTCACTGTTTCGACAGCGCTTACGATGAATTCTTAATTGCTTAATTCTTCACAGATTAATTCTTAGCTGATAATTTTTCGTATTAGAGTTGAATCACAAAGACCGAATTTTGAAAGAGAAACACGTTACCATTTACTTCAGCGAAGAAATCTCTTCTCAAGAGAGATGAAATCTCTTCTCTCCTTTTCTTCACAATTAATGACAAGGTTCAATGAAAACCAGTTACGCTAACATTGTACACTTTACCAATCCAAAATTTATATCGACATGGTTTTTACTTAAAACTTGGAGAGAAATAAGCCTCAAATAGGCTAATTTATTTTACAATGATCTTAAAGCGTTCATGAAAATAAAATTTGAAATTTCGCTAAAAATTGTCAACACGCTATATAAGGAATCCCTTATTAATTAGGGTTATGGTCGTAGATGCTACGTAAAAGATTACAAATTTTATGAAAATTATCACAGAAACAATAAATGTTGTATTCGGGAATTAGAAAAAGTGCAACGGAAGGCGATACGTTTTGTAAAAAATTGTTAAGACAAGACAGTGAGTGTAACGCAAATGCTTCAGGACGCAGGATGGGAATCTTTAGAAAATCGAAGGCTTAGACAAAGACTAAATCTCCTTGATAAATTTAGAGAAAGCACTTTCGTAGATGATGTAGCTGACATAATGCGCCCCCCATGTTACATAGGCCGTTCAGACACTGCGAGAAAGATCAGAGAAATAGATGCTAAAACGAATCGATACAAGAATTCATTTTTTCCGCGAACGATACGCGAAAGTAATAGATTAGCGAAGTAAATTCAGTAAATTCATGGTGCTTGCACCCCCTGCCACACGCCGAAAGGCGGCTTGCAGGGTACTAATGTAGATGTAGATGTAGATAAATATATAAATTATAGAAATTATTCTGTTGTAAAACTGTAATTTTCTGACTTGGTAATTATGCGAACTATAACTTCTGAACACGAATATAAAAAAATTAAGTTTTTCTGAAAATCGACTCCGCAGCTGTCTTTATTTTGAATCTAATATGTTTAAGTTCTACTTTGAGGAATAGTGCCACGAAAAAAAAATGGTACAAACACTTAGTAATTTGCACAGAATATATTTTAATATGTACGTCTAGTTTCTTGATATAAGAATTATGTCTACCTGTTGACGAAACTTCTGACACGGTAATTTATAGGGAAATAGGAAGCTCAGAAGATAGATTAATCCTATCGTGTGATTTACAGAAATTTATGAAATGGTGCGATGAAAGACAATTAGAGCTCAATATAGATAAATGTTCAGTAATCAACTTCTTCAAAAGGAAAAATAATGCCAATGATTATTCGTACAGGCTCAGAGGGCAAACCTTATCAACAGTAGAAGCAGTGAAATACCTTGGAGTAACCCTCACCAATAACTTAACCTGTGGTACCCACATCCGTAATGTATGTGGTCGAGCGCTTAAGAAACTCGGATTCGTGAAGAGAATTGCTGGAAGAAACCGAAGAAAACGTCCGTGAGCGATGTTATATTGCGTTGGTCAGGCTTCACCTGGAATATGCGTGTAGTGTAGGGGACTCTGCAGAAAAATGTTGTATTCGGGAATTAGAAAAAGTAAAGCGAAAGGCGATACGTTCTTTAAAGAATTGTTAAGACAAGTCAGTGAGTGTTACGCAAATGCTTCAGGACGCGGGATGGGAATCTTTAGAAGATAGAAGGCTTAAACAAAAGATAAATATACTTGATAAATTTAGAGTAAGGACGTTCACAGATGATGTAGCTGACATAATGCGTTCCCCGTGTTATATAGGCCGTTCTGATACTGTGAGGAAAATCAGAGAAATAGATGCTTGAACAAATCTTTTCAAAAATTATTTTTTTTTCCGCGAACGATACGCGAAACCAATCGATTAGTGAAGTAGAGTCATGGTGCTTGCACTCCATGCCACAAGCCGAAAGGCGGATTGCAGGGTACTTATGTAGATGTAGATGAAACTTGTCGCAAATAATAATATCTAAATGTTTTTTTACGGAACTTTATATTTTCTTATACATAGTCAGGATTCACCGTTTTAAGAGGGACCCTTTTTATTCGGATAGATGCAAACTGTAACGTCTTTCTCGTATTTTGCTCCACTGAATTTTCCTGGAAGCACGTCATGAAAATGCAAACAAGCCGTTTGAAAAATTTTATTAGTCTTCCGTTAGTAATTTTCTCGTCCGTCCTTTTAACACTTGTGAGCTTTCTTAGCTATCATCTACAAAGGATCTAATCTATAGTACTGCAAATGATATTTGCACTACAAGCGTAGTCAAAACCGTAAAGTTACCACTCACTATTTACTCTGAACTTACTGCTTTTAAAATAAAAGACGACTACGGAAGACCAAAGGAGATTCTAAGTTACAAATTCACTCCTAAAGATTCTAAAAATGTTCATATTTTCTAAAATTGACCTCATTGGGTGATATAAAGTTTATCATAAATTTAAGTAATACAATCTGAGTTAATATTTTAGAGATTTTGCGCAGGTTTTAGCCAGGAGGCGAACTAGAACCTCTTTATTGCAATATTTGCTATTACTGAGCAGAATAAATCGCCAGGTCCAGAAGGCATTCCAGCAACTAAGAACTAGTAGAGAGCATCGTCCCATATCTCAAAATTATATTTATTAAGTCAATGAAAGAAGGAAGTGACCCAATAGGTTGGAAGTTGGCGAATGTCACGCCAGTTTACATATCCGATATACATGTGTTAAAGCCTCGGTTTTATGAAGAACATTGTATATAAATGCGATGATAAGGTTAGAGAAATATGTTATTTTACTTTGGTCAGGCCTCATCTGGAATATGCAGCGAGTATATGAGATCCAGCTCATGAAACGTGTATTCGAGGACTCGAGAAAGTTCAGCGCAAGGCGATACGATATTTTAAAAAAAGCTCCGCTGCGATTGCTTGATAAATTCAGGAGTTCATTTGCGGAAAACAAAATCGTTGTTACGCAACCGCCTTGCTGCTTCGGCCGATCCGGCAGTGAGCGTAAAATAAGATGAATAGATACGAGAACAAGTCGTTTTATGGACTCATTCTTTCCGCGATCAGTACGCGATAAGAATATGCTAAAGAGGTAACTCGAACGCGTGGCACACCCCGTGCCACACGCCGAAAGGCGTCTCGTAGGGTATTTATGTAGATGTAGATTAGCGGCCTATTGCTTCAAAGAGGGAATAAGGCTTACTGGACAAAATGAGGTAGATTGTCCTTGCTCTCATTAATGATCCAGATTGCTGACGCTGGATAAAATCCAACTAAGTACATCATAATTTCCATATCTATAGCACTCAATGAGAAAATTGAGTGTTTGGCATTATTTGGTATCACGCATACCTTTGTAGCTTTCATATTATCAAAATCGTGAGGTAAACTAGAACGTCTATCTATGACTCAAAAGGAAATGAACGTCTCATGTTTCTCTATCATGAAATGTGTATCAAATTTAAAATATTCTATTCACCAAACGTATGAGAAGGGATATTTCTCGACAGTCAACTTAAATTAGTTTGTCATTAGAACATACGAACTGTCAATGATGTTCGTCTCCTCTACTTACAAATCTTTCCAATTATTTTTCGTTTAAAAACTATTGCTAACTACTAATCACTAGCGGAGGGAAGAGAAACTTTCTGCAGCGCGGAGTATTTACAGAATGCACGTACATGGTAAATCATAACAAATTGACCAATTAAACCTCCAATTAACACATGTTGATCCTTTCCGCGAGCTCCGCGAGGAAACAGGAAAATAGGCAGGGTTTGCTATTGACGGTACATGTTTAAGCATTAACCCCTTAGTGAGGTAATGGTTATTCAACCGGTTATTCATTAATTGAACTGAATAGAAATAGTTTCAGCGACAATACCATTGGGAATGCGTTTTCTAGATGCCTCAATTGAAAGTCTGTATGCTCCGTCAAATCTAGGAAGATTTGAATAATATTTATCTAATAGATAATTATTTATTGTATAGTTTTACAAATAAATAATTAGGTATGCGAAGAAAGGGGTATCTTGCAAGAATCTGTGATGAAGTTCTTGCAAGAACTCAACTGAAAGATATTCTCTGATGTTTTTCAGGGAGAAATTAGAGAATTTTTATAAATAGATGATAAATATCGATTACATCTCATTATGTCCTGCCTGGTGAAGGAATTTGAATTTGAATATGAGTATATTCCTGTTATTTGAGAATGATTTGGTAACACATATTTCCACTATATGACAATAATTAGCAGCTATTCAGCAAATATATGTTTTAGATTACTTGCCTCGGTTTTTGGCTATGATGATTTATTTTAAATTACTTTCATTAATTCGTTTCGGAATAATTCCAGCACTACGTTTACACTTACTCAACTATTCCCAGTCCTTGGACGTTCTCTCTATCGGCCCGAACTTTTACGTCGGTAATTCAATCTAAACGGAGCGAACTATCTAAATCTAGCTTGAAAGTCTGCCCCTCCATGCATTTTTCCAGCAAAGCACTCGCCCTAACTGGAAATAAAAATCCCAAATTAAAGAGAATGTTTTCAAAGCCATAGCGGTCTCGTTATTGGGCTTTGGCGAACACCGGTGATTTCCAAATTTTATCCTCTGCTGCGCTCCATTCTGAAAATTGGGAGCCATTATGCGCGGCGACTTGTATTACATGATTCAGTGTACTGCATCGGAGCTCTTATGCAATAGGATATCCCAGCGTGAGATATGAGTGTTTTTGCCATGCATTGAACTGGAAAAGAGATTTTCTATACGCACTTGGTTTCACGGACGTCGAGTGCGGTTATTGGAAGGGGTTTTAAAAGCCGCTGCTAGTATGATTTTATCGAATTTGAGAGCAGTGCCGATGGGAAAAAATATGTCAATTGATCTGAATTCCTTTGATCGTTTAGAAAATAAAACTTATTGATCATTTACGATGATGTTTGTATGTAATTAATCTTTCTAAATATATAGACATTGAGCGTATAATTAAACAGTGAAGGGAAGGCTATCCATATTCTCGACGCCAATTTAATAGGAAACAGGCCGAATATAGTTCGATTACTAGAACTGTTATCTTGTCTGGAGGAAAAGGATACGTAATCGAATTAACAACAGGTTAGTGCTGAGTAGTGAATTAGTAGCGCTTAAATTAAAAAACTTACACTGCTTCCTATATCGCTATTGAGAACTATTCTCACTGAAGTGACTCGATACCTAATTGCAGTTAATTTATTGAAGTAAAATGTATAGGGAAAGAAGAACTGCATGATAACACTTTGTCACATTAAAAAAGTAACTGTTCCGTAGACCATGTTTAAATTTCATTCGCATACATTTTGTAATAGTATATTTTTCCACTGGAACTCTTCTAACGAACTAATTGGGAAACAAAACCTGAAAATGAGAGTCATAAAGCCATCAGTGGCTTGTCTTCAGTTTTTATCTTTCGTAAACTTCGAATATTTGAAGAGATTCTAATAAAATCTAACAAGCAATGGATGACTATAGTTTTTCGATATTCATAAATACATAAATCAATAAAATAGAGGAATTTGATCATTTAATAAAAGTGTGTTTGATAACCTCAATTTCTAAGATGTTTATCTCTCTTCAACTTATAGCGTGAAAGATAATTTATCAAGATTATCTCTACGCGTTGAAAATTTACTTGAAATAGCAATTTAATTATTAAGATTCAGCAATCTTGAGTATCCCATAGAGGCAAAGAATGCGGTTTGGGTAAGATTGGGAATAGGTATTTCTAAATATGAAAGGGTGATTGAACAAATGTGAATGATAATTTAGCAAGATTCTGCACAAGTATTCTATCACAAGGAATTGTTCATTGGAAAAAGAGAGAGTATATTTATAACAATTTTATATATAACTGATATATTACGATAACTGATTCTTTCATACTTGATAAAATTTAATTGTGTATGATATTAATAGCAGTATGATTAAAAGTAATTCAAGAACTACGTTCATTTCGCACACGTGGGATCCCACCGGAAAACAAACTCACGACTGCTTCCACTCAAGGCTAACCAGCAGCCTACTTCGCAATCCGGGAGCCGTGTTAAGTCGAATGATTTTATATGATATGAACAATAGATGAATTTAAAAAATGCGGTATCATTTCGTACTTTATATTGACTTTCACACCTCTTTTCCTTTGAGTTCCTAACTCATTCACAAATTTATCCCCCGGCGGAACTCCTCGAGTTCATTCCCCAATTATTTAGCCTTCATACCAACCTTTCTCTTCAACATTCCGTTTTATTTCTTACTTCTTTCTTTTTAACATTTCAATCCTAACATCTTCCCTTCTTCCTTTTCTACACCGTCTTTGCTTTTCGCTCACACTTTCACTGCTTCCTCCCATCACACGCCCAGAAAAAAGATCCCCCAATGCTCAGAGCCGTGTTCTTGCCATCCTCCCAAATTCCTAGGCTTTTAGCATTCCGAAAGTATCCGAAACCCTCCCTTCTCTCATTCTTTCCTCTTCTTCTCATTTCCTTAGCACGACGAATGCGGGATACAAATCCTTCTCCCTTTAGGTAGCGATGTCTTCATCTAATACTATTTCGAATCACACAAACTTCATTCCATTGAGATACGATGGTATTAGAAGGATTAAGGCGAGAAAAATATCTATTTCTAAAACGACGGAAAAACTAGTATTTAAATAAATATATGCTGGATATGTATTAGAAAGTTTTCCGTTCATTATGTAGATAAAGATGTTTTTAAGTATATGGGGTGTTATAACTTTGAAGGATTTGGAATTTAAAACATGTGTGAAGAGGACTGTACGAATTAAACTAAAGGATGCAAATTCTTAAGAATGTTGGTATATTTTTTCAAACGATGCACGATGAAAATTTATTAAAATTAATATATATTCCATTTCCTATAAAATTTATTATATATTAAATAGAAAATATTTTAAAATTTAAAATGAATGTACATACTTACAATACATGGAAAATCTTACTGTTTTTTAGAGCCTTAGGAATGGAAAAATTCCCTAAATATTTTAGTATTAACGTAGCTGGTATTTATCTCTTTAATTAAATTAAGGAAGGTAATTGATCATAGAATGGGCATTCAAAATTAATGTAAATCTGCCAACTGATGAAAAGTATCTATGACGAAAACAATCATGAGATGCGCTGTATGCTTTTTTAAAATGAATTCTGGCTTCAGGAAAGGGAGCAAGTAAGCTGATGTAAGGCTGATGGAATGGTTTAGCTAGCTTAATAAGAATCGTGTAGCAGATCTCATCCTGATGTCATGTAGAATGCGCATTATTTTCGCGTAGACAAATGAAGCCGTTTTCCTTAGAAAACGTTGATAATGTTTTTAAGAATATCTTCAGTACTCGGTTTTGTTCCTAATATATCGTACTATTTGCTAAGATGTTTTTTAAACTTCTTAACATTGTCCTATAGGTAACATCCATGCATCATAATAAGATTTTCTCACTTCCATAGGTATGGATTTATTTGGATACTTCAATAATAAGTGCTACATTTCGAGAAATTGACACAGTATCTTATCGATACCAACTGGAAACAAGAATAATGTAAATTACGGTAAATTAGAGTTAAGGTAAATTAGTCTGAAATAAAAAACCGATGGGATCACGTTAGCCATTGGGTTCAACTTACGTGATTTTGCGATAAATAACTTCGTTGGGAATCAATTCGAAAATTAATTGGAAATCGATAAAAAATTTGATTTATTCTAAACAATTAGCCGCATGATAAATTCGTCTAAAACAATGATGCATAAAAATTGTCTAAGGTATCTCGCAAAAATTTAAATCGTGATGTAGCAAATGGATAAAAGTGTCCTTATTTCATGTAAAAATTACCTAAATTTTATTTTGCATCTCACCAAAATAATGCGGCTCTTCATAACAGACCCTACATATTTTAAGCATTTACAACTCTAGATATTAAGTGATTTTAGACGTTAAGTGACAAAGTGCTCCATTTCAAAGTTATTCGGAATATGCTGTCAAATTCACAGAAACGAAATCATATCTCTAGGACGTCTAAATTTATAATTTTTAACTAAGGAGCCCAAAACGTGTAATTGAGGCGACCGCGCAAAATCAAAATTTTTCAATAACTATCCAAAGTAGCTGAACGAGCAATTAGTACGGCTGCCTGTGCTGATTAATGGTCGCATTTACATATGGATAGAAAATTTCACTTTGACGCAACAGTTAGAAAATAGCTTTTAAAGATTATCCACCTTTACATCAGTAGAAAATTTATATCTGAAATCAGTCCATCAATGATTAAAATATTTGATAAGTACATCCAACTGACCGCAAAGAAATTGATTGCATTTTTGACTTTTCATGGTTATAACCAACTGGTGAAGAATGATCTGTTACCTTCGTTTAAATCATTCGCAGCGAGAAAAGTAAAAATGACAATTCTTAATAAAATGATAATTTCTTGTGGACACTTCAGAGTTTTTGGTATGGATTTTATAAAAACGAGCAATTTCTGATTAAGCTCCAAAGAAGATTATTAATACGGATACATTTCATCTTTACATACATTTTTTATTAAATTTAGTATTTGATAAATTTGATAATATTCGTGGTAGTAATTATTATTATTAAAGATGGTTGGTGGTAATTTAATATTGATACTATTAAATTTTATTAAATGTATATAGCAGTAACATATAGTTGATATTTACAGCAAAACTATGCTCCAAAATAGAGAATTCAGTTGAGAACTTGGTGATCCGTGAGGGTATTCCAAAAATCATCACGTCATATCTACTCTTGCTGTACTCATAAAATAGCTTAGAATTTTGTAAAATAATACTTTGGAATAAAGAAATATTTAATTAATTTGAAAGAATGATCATGATTATAGAGGCAGCTTATAAACGCAAACGAATCTATTACCACTGATATATTATTTTAATAAGTTTGTAAGATTACATATGGTAGTATAACCTCAAAAACATAGCCTGATAAAATACTCAACAAAGCAAGTAGCGGCTAAATCTTTGATGGAAGGCTTTAATAGACGCAATCGAAATGTCTGCGGAAAAGTCAATGAAATACAGAAGCTTCTATAATGACAATAATAGTAAAGGAATGATGGGAGCAGCTGGATTAGTCAATTAGGCGAATGAATAACAAAGAAAAAATAATAAATTAAAGGACCTAACTCTGGAGGAGTAGGCAACTTTTATTTATAAGACTATATTTTATTATGTTATATATTCACGCTTTCATTTTGCACATCAAATGTTACTAGGTTAATTCACCCTCGGTGAAAATGCTCTCCGTTTTTTCTACAGAATAGTCCGTCCTATTTTCATAATCGGGACTCATACTTTTTTCGGGCGCAGGAATTAACGCACGACGGAAAATTTCCGCCTGGAATCCAGAAAAGCATTTGAAAAGATAATTCATTTTGGATTCGAAATATAAAGGAGTGCAGCGTCAGTGAATAACGTTCCGTCTCGTATTATCCCGGACCGCGTTTCGCATTAAGCACTTAAAAGTAGAGTCCGCTCGCTACGGTATAATTTAATGAGTACACGTGAAAAAAACTTGGCACAGTTTCCTTCGCGAGGCTCAGAGTCGTTTCAAGCCCCTTAAAATCTTTTAGCTTATTTCCTTCGCTTTTTCTTTGTTACGTACCTCGCGACATTCCAGGCGATTTCATAGTTTTGATTGCCATGTGTTTCGAGCCATCTTCTTCTCAGGATGAGGAGTTCCGGGCGCAAAAACAAACGCGGGGGAAAGAGACATACCGGCTTTCTAGGGTAGTTGAGTGCTTCAAAATTGTCCCAAAAGGCGGCGTTCTTTCGCTTCCTCCATTTTTAATATTTTGTTTGGCCGGCAGCCAAGTGTAAACGTTTTTCCTTCTCTCAAAACATTCCTTACCAATTTCTTCAGCTCGCGAACTTAAAATCTATAATGCGACGTCGTGCCGAATACAATTTAAATATGAAATGAGATATCCACTTTGACTTAGTTTACCGAGGGAGCAGCCATTTTTTTTAGCTTTTTGAATCTTTATACTCCGACGTAGCCGATTTATTTTACGGACGGACGACGCCGGGCGTTGGATTAAAAATTCGCGTGTTTTTATTTAAAAATGTCCAGAATACTCAAGCAGTGTCCCAGTTATCGAGGTGTAAAATAAACAACCAGAACGGAAATTAATACTTTAGGAAAATAAGCGGGGTTTTTGTTTTCCAAAAATTTCCGCTTTTGGATTAAATATTGCAGCGCGTTAATTTCTTAATTTCTGGCGTAAAACCATAATGGCGACGAGAGTCAAATATTTCGAAAGAGGAAAATTGGGACTTAAATGCAAAGGAAAATACGACATATTTAAATGTAAGGAATTATTGAAAATTTGATGTTAACTGGCCCAATAAAGGTTGAATATGAAAATGAAATGAATAAAAAAAGAGTAGGAACATCCTCGTTAAAGAGATGGTTAAAGCTGTAAATTATTCAATGGAAATTCATGTATGTACCAAATGAAATTTTTCATGGTGTGAGAATGTAATCAAATTATTTGCTAAGTATTTTTCATACGATAGTTGTTTTCATATTTATTGATTATTGACGTAATAAATCATGAATTAATTGATTTTTTGTGTTAAGAAAATGTTTACAAATTTACTTCAGGGAAGATTTTCAAATGATTTGATAAGTAATAATTTTGATATTTCGACGGTAAAAATTAAAATCGAAATGAGGGCATGCATTTTTATTAAGGACTACAGAAAAATTGATAGATCATGGAACCCATCTGCGCAGAACGACATTGGTTAAAACCTCAGCATTTCTTATTTTTGGACAAAAATTGTTACCTCTATACAGCCACCTTAACCCCTTATCGCCAACATATTTTGAAAGTAGGGTTGGCTGTACTGAAGCGAAACTGAAAATATGTAGTGCCCATGATTAATGTGTTACAAAAATCGTAAACATTTTACGAATATGTTTGTCTAAATAATTAAAGCTGATTGTTAGGTCATTCAATAAACATAATTATGTTAATTAATGACATTTATTTGAAATTAATGCTAATTGTTA
This sequence comes from Ladona fulva, assembly GCA_000376725.2. Taxonomy (NCBI): domain Eukaryota; kingdom Metazoa; phylum Arthropoda; class Insecta; order Odonata; family Libellulidae; genus Ladona; species Ladona fulva. The sequence continues at coordinate 422,871 of KZ308224.1, forward strand.
ACAGAATGAATGCTAATGTTCTCCGCATTCATTCAAATGTATCAAAATTAAAACAAATATTGGAAACACGACGGCTTTTTCCTCCGTGAATTACTTTCATCAATTTATATTACAGTTGCTGATTTAAATTGTTTTTAATTTTTCTTACTATTACTCGAATTTCAAAACAAACGCAGCTATTTCTTGTATGAAATCTAGGATTTGGAATGCATACGATAGATTGACTCTTTTCGGCGAGGTTTTACCTATCTTCCATCTAGCACCATATGCCATTATAGTATGTACACATTTTAATTAAAAAGCAAAAAGAAAGAGTGCTGCGTGGGAAAAATCTTTGCGACTGCAGTTGACAAAGAAAAACCCACTTTGCGGGGAAACACCCACAGAGAAGGGGGTGAAAAAACCTGCGACAACACAGTAGGAACATAAGAAGGCAATACATGAATGAAGTTAAACAGCAGGTAATGGAAAAGATTCAAGAAAAATCAATTCACGAAACTATAAAACACAGACAAGGTAATTTAAAAAGAGACTTATGGTTACAAACCATAAGAGAAATTGAAAATCGGTAAACAAATTAATTTTATGCATAGAGAAAGAAAACCTCCTAAACTATCGTGCCTCTAATCTTGCAATTCCAATCCAGGCGCGACGGAATAAAAATTTAATTTAAAAAGAAGAACATATTTCAGCGGAGGCCTCTGCACCTTGCGCCACCAAACGGGAAACTTTGAAGTGAGCGGCGAAAGGGGATTATGGGAGAGGGAATGGATAGCCTTTTCTTCCCCAAACCCTGGTTGAAGGTGTGGAATGGACGATGACTTGCAATGCGAAGCGTAAGAGGGGCCAGCGCTCTCGCAAAGGAATACGTGAACAAGTTGTTAATGCAGAGGGAATTCCTTTCTAAGAAGAGTCCCAAACATCTTAAGTTCGCGCCGCAACCCTCTCTTCCCTTCCTCGTTCGATTCCCTCCTCACACCGGCTTTCTCTCCCACCTCCGGTCAAATATGTATGTATGTGCACGCTGAATCTATTCAGAGAGCGTATAAGCCACTGCATAGCTATAGAATGTGGAATCTACCCTATTTTTAAAGATATGAATTCTAAAGTCCTGAGGGAGTGGGGACCCTGGAAAAGAGGAATCGATATTACTCAGGCCTTTTCTTCTTTTTTTCTTCACTAATGTTAACGAATAAAGTGCGACAATTAGTATCAACTTAGGGTTGTTGGCGATAACAAGCATACCATAAAAGAGCATGTTGCAATATATATCATGAAACTATGTGACTTTGTGGCTTTCGGGAGGTTTTGGGGGGTTTTCCCCAGGCAGTGTGTTTTTTCCCAATGACAACCACCTGGCCTATTGCAGATCTATCAATTGAATGCATAACAAATAAATCAAATACAAACCTAGCGTCATGAAAACTCGAGCACCCAAACATGTGATTCAAGGAAAAGTTCGGACTGATGAATGAACATACAAAATGGTGAAACAATAAAAAGGCTTTCAATTACATAATCAAGAGAGATATTTGTTTATTATTATTATATATAT
>KZ308224.1:424530-546814 GCA_000376725.2 Ladona fulva
ATATATATATATAGACCGCTTTGACTTTGAAACATTTATTCTAACGCATACGGGAAATAAACTGCAGCACTTCTAAGTTACTGCTAGATAAGATCAAATTGAAATCTCTTCTGCGGTATTCTTTTCGATGATATGAAGCTTTCTCATCTGATTGATTCATATTTGTGTTGACTGTATTAATGTAAGTATATAGATTACTTACTTGCTTACTTTAAATAATCCCCGGTCATTTAAACGATAGGGTAGCTACTTAGTAAATGTGTTGCATTAATACTTTCTTTAATACTTTACTTATTAATACTTATAAATATTTTACTTGTGCGGTCAACTAATTAACTTTGCTGCATTTTAAAAGCTATTTTCGACTAAAGTAAGAGGAGATTCCGATTCTTGGTAAATAAGAGCGTTGGTTATTACCAGCAAATTTTTATCAACTACAATTAACACATGTATTATGCGTAGGCCAATGGGTTTTCAATTTAATGCTAGATGCATCTGTATGACATGAACAGCAATGGTCTTTTCACCACCTCTCTCTCTGACTTCTATTGATTTCAGCCTACAGTAGTCTATTAATAAATACAATTTTGCAACAGAATTGCTTATCTACTTCACCGTTTCCTTGCATATCATGACTTGGATACTAATATTGCATTTCGCGACACCTGAGGGAAGAATCAATGGACTTGTGAAGACGCATAGAGCACGAAGAATATATTAGAAGACGATCCTGTGACATATACGCTATAGGAAATAGATCTGGAGACAAAATTCGATTTAAGTGAGACTCGCACTTTGCAGAGGATGTAGGAGTAAATTTTATGGGACTATGGGTTCTCATTCATACAACCATGGATCCATCCATCCGTCAAAATTATACATATAATTTATATAAAAGCTGTTTTGTTTTAGCAAATTAAGAAATAAATATTTTTGCAGCAATAAAAGCAATCATACCCTTGGCGTATGGATTTTTACTAAAAGGTTTCACGGAGAGATAAATATATTCTATATTCATGATTACCATACATTTTCTGGGATATAAAATAATTAAGAGAGATGAGAACGAAATGCATCACTCAGCTAAATTGTGAATGAATCCTTACGGATAAAAATAAAACATGTAGTAAAATATCCTAATGGCTCCATTTACTACTAGCATAATTGAAGAGTTAAAAACTTTCAAAATTGTTAACTGGTATATAAAGAAACCAATATCGCCTGGGACATTAAATATTTATTTCGAAATCTCTACTCCTTCATTAGTATGAAATTTCACGCCTTTTACCATGAAAGTCCTGAATATATATAACATGAACTATCAGCGTTTCCTCTTGTTCTTAATATAATATTTCAGAGAATTGGAAATTCCCTCGAGAGAATTGAAATGTTTGCCTCGTTTTTAACGAACAGCAGGTAGGATCTAAAGCAATACGAATTAATTACATAAAGATATTTTTTTTTCAAAACTCGATAAATATTCCTCGCCGGAAGGCTTATAAGTTAAGTTCCTGAAATTGCCATGTAGTTGGCTAACGTTATCCAATCCAGGAAGCGTTGGCAATTTATATGATACAATTTAGGAAAAACGTTTAAGGTGGTGAATAATAAATTGCTAAGATGGGATAACGAGCCTTTTACTGTAACTATCGCTCATCGCAAGCAAAAAGAGTTGTACATTAATTGTCAACTATTATCTAAATCTTACCTTTTAAGTGCAATTGTATTTACGCTAGACGTGTTTCTTCAATTATAGTAGAAGTAGTATTGTATACAGTGCTTCGTCGGCCAAGTTCATTTCGCACATGTGAGCTCCCACCGGGAATCAAACTCTGGACAGCTTTCACCAAAGATAAACGCGCAGCCCACTTGGTTACCCGGGAGTCTCAGTTACAATTATATTAGTGATGGGTAAACTATGGCCTGAGGGTCAGATACGACCCGTAGCCTGCTTTCATACGGCCGCTATAGTGAAGAGAGAAACAAGTTATTTTTAAACGATTCGGAATTTTATAAACTATATTGTAGCCCATGATACTTTCCTATCTTCCTATTAATTCGATCCAAAGTATTTATTCATAGATAAATTAAGCATGATGAGTTCGAGAAAGTGAGAATTCCCTTGAAATGCTCTTACGTCTTAATGCCCGCCAACCCCCAAATAATGTGCTATCCGAGTCAAGTAAAATGATTGAGCACTACTGAACTATATACTCAGTTCTTAAAGACGTTTCTATTAATAATTCCTCTTACCCTTTTTATCTGCTAAATTGCAATGAAAAATACTCTTCGATTAAGAAGCGCACGTCATCAAAAACAAGTAAAATCACCCTACAGTCGAAGCTTAGACTTCAGAATCACGCCCCAGAAAGGCAAATGACATTCAAAATAACAACCCTCGAGCAAAAACAAGGAAAAATAGGCGACAAAACGCTTCGAAACGGGGGACAAATAATCTCCAAACTCGCGCCGTGCGCTATTTTTTCATTCCGCGAACTACGCAGAATAACTTATTCAAAAGACAGGAGGGAAAATAAAGGAAATCCACCGCTCGCCATTTTCAAGGATAAGGAACGACCCTCTGTATGGAAAATATACTGGTCTAGGAGGGGTCGAAGGCGCGAAGATAAGACGTGGGGGTATTTTTTCCTCTAGTACCGAGAAACGATTTTATTCTTATGGAGAAGAGGCGCAGGTTATATAGAGGGAGAGGAAAAATCTGCGGCCTCCAGCGAAAAGACGAGATTTTACTCGGAGTGGAATATAATAAGATTGGGAGGGAGTCAAGGGGGGTGGTTGCTAAGAGACCGGAGCAGGTGGTGCATAGAAATGCATTGGCAATAAGCTACGGTCCCCGTGCGTTGCATCTGGTGCCTCCTGGACCTCACACGGCCTTCCATTCTTTACCTCTCTCCACGGCTTTCATCTCTCTCTTCTGCATCCAATCTTCCCCTCTCCCCATCGTCCTCCTAGAGGTTACGTTTTCTACGCCACTTTTACGTAATAGGGCTGAGTCACGTGCGCTGATTTGAATGCAGCGTGACGCCGTCTGGGAGTGTTTTTTTCCCGAGAGGGAAGAGAATGTTTTTTGGGCAGTGAATGGAGAATTAGATGGGGCGGAGGATGGGGAAAGGAAATGAGGAGAAAATGGAGAGAAAGCGTAAGGAAATTAGGGAGAGGCTGAGCGAGAACAAGAAACAAACGTCTGAAAGGAAAAAAAATCCGGGGTTAGTGCTTAAATTGGCGTTTTAGTGAGTCCCTTCTGTGTGAAAGTTTTGCGTAATTCGGCCATCTTTACTTCTTCCGGTAGATAGAATCATCTCGAATGAGTCGTTTTATGGAACGGAAATTTCCGGAAAGGTGCGTTTAAGTTACGGATTTTAAGCAGAGTATCGTTTCTCCGAATAAGTCTGTTTTTCCTTTCTCTACGTTCCTTGAAGTTTTATCAAGCTATTACAGTGTGTTCACTGTGTTTTAATGAGGTAAACATGACATTATCTCGGTTTAAAGTCAATATTTCTCTTTATTTCCTTATAGCTACAGTGAATTCTGATATCCATAATTTATCATCTTCTACGATATAGTTAATACTACTAAAAGTTTACCTTTATAGAAACAACATCTACCTTTATACCTTTATATAAATACATCTACATACATAACCAGCAATCCGCCTTTTGGTGAGTAAAAGGGGGTGTAGTTACTGATCGTTCGGGGTTCCTATTTAGCTTACCGTTATCCCGTATCGATCGCGGAAAGAATGAGTCCCGAAAACGACTTGATCTCGCATATATTTCTCTTATCTTACGCTCATTGTCGGATCAGTCGAAGTAGTAGGGGGTACCATAATACCGACTACGTCTTCAGCAAAAGTATTTTCTTACAAACATGCACAACCTGCATCTGAGAGCATTACGGTAACGCTTGCTTGTTCATCGTTTTTAATAAATCGTATTGCCTTCTGATGCACTTTCTCGCGTTCGCGAGTACACATTTCATTCGCTGTATGCCATGTACTCACCGCGTAATCCATGGACCTGATTAAGGTGAAACATCATCGCTCTCTAACCTTTCCATACCATGCGCTTAATAAAACAGAACTTCATTGTTTCTATACCGCAGAATTTTCGAATATGTGCGCTACTGTTTAAGTCATATGTAGGAGAGATAACTTACTAATGTTTACAAGCGGTTGATGGGTATCTATTAGTATGAATGATTATATTTAAGAGCCTATTTTATATTGATCTTTAAAACCAGTAGCTAACCCATCGATATAGTAAACGCAGTTTAATTTTCACATTTACCTTTGGAAAATGATAGATAGATTGTGTTTCAAAACAGCCGTGTATAAATAAAATATAAACGACGTTCACCATGCAAAGTGCCCATTAGGTTGGCAAGTGATTTACACAAAATGGATTTGCTCAAGTACATGGGCTTCATAACCGTAGAATATGACCTAAAAGGAAAGAAGTGGATCATTTGTCTTGCATTAAACAATGAAGATTCAATTTTATTCGGTGGGGAAAGGATTGATATGTATATGTTGCTGATCCATCGAAATTTTAGGCATGGGAAACCTTAATTATAGTGAAACTAAATATGTATTCAGGATATCTCTTTCACTTTAGAATCATGCTTAATTAGACAGTGAAAATTTAAGAAGACATCTTAAGCTGTGATATTGAAAAAGAGACGATGAAAAAAAGATCGGTATGTACCGAAAGGGATTATTTTCCTCGAGAGAACTAATGTAAATGCAAAAAAAATTTGCTGAGTTAAAAAATCTGATTAGCGTGAGTGTGAGAAAAAAGAGATGGAGGGAGGCGAAAGAGGTAAATGAAAAGGATAAGAAAGGAAATAAAGAGGAATGAGGAGACTTTGGGCCAATTAGGGAAAAGGGGACTCCGGCTGATGCAGTGAAAGTTTAAGCGAAGGAGAGGAGGAATTTAAAGCGAAACGAGCAAGATTGCGAACGTAAAAAATATCTCGAAAGCAAAGTGAGGGAACATTCTTCGAGAGAAAATCTGCGAGGAAACACCTTGGACGAAACAGATCAGAAAATAAACCGTGAAAGAAAAGCGAAAAATAAACTAGAGCGTTGCTTCGAGAGAAGCTTCAAACAAGAGAAAGCAGCGGGGAATTACAAAGGCAATATTTGCACTTTTATACAACGGCGAAGAGAAAATTTTCACGAATCGCCTTACATTTTTAAAATGGCTGAGCGTTTCATTAAGACGTGGGCGTTAAAGTTGTGCAAGTAGGAAAACTGAAGTTTAACAGTTTTAGAAATGGAGGGCACGCGAGTTTTCTTTCATAAAGTCATAATTGTCTTTCAACCGATATTTTTTAAATACGAGTGTGAATGGGAATCTGAATGTGAATCTCTCTTTGAAATGGACTTCGCTTTGTGGTTGGTCGGTTTTATATCATGGTCCGAGTGACATTCTGTCATGACATGCACGCACGCGGTAATGATTTGAAATCAAACGAAGAGCTATTGCAGTTGGAAAAGAAAGGACTGAAGTTAAGTTTAATCACGGTACAACTCTCTGAACGTTCTTTCCAATACATTTCAATTGCAAAGTGTGTATTTGGTAACGTTCATAAGACAAACTAAATGTAATAAAATTTAAATTATTAAACTATTTTAAAATACTATAATTCACGATCAAGATTGCTGTAAATAGAAGGTTATAAATACATAAACTTAATATTCGAGAAAAGCGTGGACATTCTAAAAAGCTAAAATATATTATCTATGTGTTTGTCTTTCTTCTAGTTCGCTATAACAAATATTCCAATTCCAAATGTTTCAGCAAGAACATTAACCCTTGGCGAATTCATTTTACAATAAACAGTATCGTATTCTAAATTCTCAAAACGCATTATAGTTGATAATTCTAAGATATTCCCAAATGAGTTAAAGTTTCCTTACAGAAATAGAAAATATTCCTTGAAGGAGTTTCCGCCAAGTAAAGAAATTTCAATTAGGAAAGACCTTAAAGCCGTGCGATTCAGTAAAACTCCGAGTATTAGCTTATTGGTGAATCCATTTTAGAGTAAATGAAGTTTTAATGAATAGAAATCAACATAATGAAAGCAGAATCAATGCAATATGTACGAAAGCTAAAAGGAATATCGAAAAAAGTAGAAACAGAAAGACTGTTTGGAAAGCATTCGGTAAGGCACAAAAAAAGAAACTGCGAGGAAATGGACATCACGAGAAAATCAGGTGGAGAAAATATGGAAAGAGAGAAAGAGATTGAAATAAAGGAATAAGAAAAGGCGCATGAAATGGGCGTATAGATGTATACGGTGGGTTCGTGTGACGCGTCTCCTTCATTTTTTGCAATTCGTATGCGCACCTCATTTGGAATCATAATGTAAAGCACGTGGAGGAAGATGGAGATTATTAAGGATAGAAGGAACGAATGAGGGTGGCTTTGCTTTTTTCTTTCCCTCTCTGAATAAGGAGGAATGGTAATGTTTATCCAAAGTTTTTCGCGGCACACATCTCATCACTCGTGATTTGTATGCGGTTTCTCCCAGTAGAAGGGGAAATCCATACCCGTGTTTCTATTTTCGAATCGTCTCTTAATGAGGAATATAAATCGGAAACGTGACACAAAAACGCACACGATTCTCGACGCCCTCGCGGAACGCGGATTAAACAATTTGAACGCTGTGGAAAGAATTATATTCTTGCGGATTCGTTTCCGTGAACTTAAAAATACGGGAGAAGAAATCTGCTTCGCCGGTGTAATGCGGATGGGATTACGAGATACGTGCGTTTTATACAAATTGCTGTATTAGGCATCATGAGACATGCAAGCTTTCAATTACCACGGGTAACAAAACGCATATTGCCGGAAAACGGTGCGGATGTCCGCTTAACAAATACCGTCCCCATTTTCAGCGATAAAACGTCATTTAGTATTGCTCCGTGCATCGAATAGACCAAATTGCGGGAATTTTCCTTCTCTGTTTGTAAGTAAAATGAGGCTGGTGGAACGGGGTTATTTTTAATTCAGAAAAAATAAAGTTCCTCCTCTTACAGGATACATTTTATGGTTCGAGTTACTCGTACATTTAGTCATATTTTCGACACATTTTAGTCACAGGTTTTTGTTAAACTTGAGAGGTGAGTTAACGATTAGGATTGATGCGGAAAATAAAGTAAAGTAAAATTCCTTTTCTTGGGTAGTTCTCTATCTTGGGATGGAAGGGACATCAGGTAGGATAGAGGAAAATATCAGCAGCCAAGGGAGGTTTCATGAAGTGAAGAAAATTGACGACAGAAGGAATGGATGAGGGAATGCGGGAAAGATAGGGAGAATCCTAGGTGAGGAGCGTCTTTCTATATGAATGTAGAATGTGGACGCAAGAAAGAGGGAAATCAAAGGACTGAAGGCATTTCTGATGTGTGTGTGTGTGTGAATCAAAAAGGACGGGATAGATAGGATAGGATAGAAAACCAAACACTGGAAATGATAGGAGGAGAGAGGGTTTTGATTGAAGCAATTAAGCGACAATAGTAAAACGGTTGGGAGTAATATTCAGAGGAGAGGGATTGTGAAACGTTGACTGAAGGAAAACGGGTAAGGGTGACTTTGCGCAAGATGGTGCGCACCCAGGAAAAATCCCAAGGAAGAATGGACTTGAAAAAAGTCTGACGGGACCGGGATCGTTTCCCGGTCCCGTCAGACTTTTTTCAAGTCCATTCTTCCTTGGGAGTTGACTGAAGGTAAAAAGTAGGAGTGAAAAGGCCATATATTCTAAATACGAATTAGTATATTGCAAGATAAACAGTATAATACAATACAAAACGTCTTTATTGAACTTGGAATCACAAAGTCACCTAAACCTTGTCAGAATGAAATAGATAAGTCATTCAATGGAGCCAGGTTAATCATGTTCCTTGTACCATTTCATATGTTGGATACCACAAAAATCTAAAATAAAATTAAAAGGGGACATGTTTGTCAATGAATTAAAGGTTTTAAAACACTCTGTAAGCCGCATGTTGACTTATTTCCGACATGCGACTTAGGGACGGTTTTAAAACCGCTAATTCATCAAAAGCCAATTCAATTTTCCTTTTATTTTAGACTTTGTGTTATTCTATATGTGCAATGGTTTGAAGTTCCGCGTGAGTCATCAAGAAATAGAAGAAAGGGTATTTAGAAGGAATTTTTGGGCACGTTAACGTTCGAGTGCGTATGATAGAACAGTTTTTTTTTCGTAAAAGCAAGTAAAAGAAATATTTTGGAGAGTAAGCATGCTTATCCAGTAAACTTTTTTTTACTTCACTATACATCAATTTTTCATTCATAAGTAAATTCAGGAGAACATTTGTTACCGAGATAATCATTTCGATTTCCAGCATAATATATCCGCTTCAACATAAATTTTCTTTTCTTCATTGAGTTAGTCTGTTTTTTCGCTTTTGTGCTATGTCAGAAGGCGGGATTTCCCCGGTAGGAAGGATAGCTCTGGCAACCGCCTTCCTTTCTAACACTGCCTTGAATAGTGACCTCGAGCTCAGGTAGACCGGCACAGTTCCTTCATCCAACGGAGACTTCGGGGAAAGGATTACTACCCCAAGAGAAAGCCCAAACAGACCACGGTGCTCTTTTCAAGGGAAAGTATTTCATGAGGAACGAAGGTCACCGAAAGGTATCGTCGAGGAATGAAATTTTTACGAGTGGAACTGTTTTTGGTAGTCAAAGGTCTAAATTATGAAGAAAAAACTACGCAGGGTTAGTGTGGCATTCGCCTAGTCGAATTGCGTGATTTCCACGAACAAGTTTGAGGGTGAAAATTTAATTTTGCACGCCTCTTCTTCCTGTTTTGAACAGGCGATCGGGTTTCGATATCGAAACTAATTAGTCTGAACCTTTTGACCGAGAATTGTTTTTAGGGTAACATCAGGTTACCAAACAAAGTGACTTTGTCCGTAACATTGCCGTTAATCACGCTGCTAGATAACATCTTATCTCATACTAATGCCAGAATTCCTAACACTGTGCTCTAGGGATTACGCAAGGCACCATTGCCCTCTTGTATTGTTGCAATTCGCAACAAAATGGATTAAACACTCTTGCACTGGCTACAAAAATACAGAAATCAATTGCTAGAAAAAAATCAAATCCACATCGATTAATTAGAACACACGCGAACGGGTTAAAGTTACCGACAGGAAGCAGTGTTTGTATTTTCATCAAATGACCTTTTATGAGTTTCATAAAAGAAATCCGGAATAGTACGTTTTAACATTTTACTGTTGAAAATAAGGACTCGGAATATGTTATAGTAATCATAATATAAGGAAATTTCGTACATGCAATCTATGTAGTAACTAATCTAAGTTTAAGGAAAGGAAGGTAACTTGGTAGAACCACTGAACTACCGTGCCGACGCGGCACGGTAGTTCAGTGGTTAGAATACCTGCCCGGAAAGTGGGAGACCTGGGTTCGAGTCCCAGTCGTGTCGCTATTTTTCACACTTGTTACTCCTTTAATCTAAGTTATTTACAATCTAAACAATATAATATAATAATACGAGTCTCTGAATTAGATTTGTGTTATCTTGGTAAAAGTACTGAATAGGTGAATTTGGGTAACATATAAAATATAGTAGACCGATCCTAGGGTATAATAAGATGAGGTTAGATCAAGGTTGTAGAAAACGACTTAATTTTCTGAGTGAGCTAAGAGAGAAGATTTCCATTTTATTTTCATTTTGCGTGACTAGCGAGATTAGAAAACTAAGTAATTTATATAAGATTTGTTTAGAAAGTGACAGAAAGCTGCATTGAACGCCAAAAAAGTCCGCATGTGACCCAAAGGCCGCATGTTACCCAACCTCAGGGTTAGACCTTTGGAAGCACTCAGGAAATGATATCGTCACTAAATAAGGTGAAGTATTACTGATTTCAATTTTACATTACTCAGAGAAGCATAATACCCCTAATTACTGAATTTAAATTTCCCTCGAATTAAAATTATGCAAACCTGAAATCACGATCGTAATCAAAACTTCACTTTTTGAAGTATAACTTCTCGAATTTCGGCTTTCATGTATGCACTTAAAGCAATCCATTCTCTTCAGAATTTCAAAACTTTCCAAACCTGAGAACTTCCTTGTAGGAATATTTTCAGTTGCGTGCGATAATAAATAGAATAATATTTTAGCGGCTACTAATTGCTTTATGTTCCGTTTTAAGGTTTACTTGAAATGCTCATACGTAAATGTAGCTCTTCGACCCTCATATAATGTGTTATACGGCCCATTAAGTAGACGCTTGAGCATTACTGAACTATATACTCAGTTCTTAAAGACTTTTCTATTCATAATTCTTCTTATCCTTCTTATCTGCTGAATTGCGATGAAAAGTACTCTTCGATTAGATAGCACACGTCACCAAAAACAAGTCAAAAGACAAGTAAAAGCTACAATTGAAGCCTAGACCTTCATTAGGTCTAGTAAAAGCTTTTCGACTATGGGCATCTGTGTATGCACTTAACGCAAAATCGATCCTCTTCAGAATTTGAAAGCTTTCCAAACCTGAGGACTTCATATTAGATTTTTTTTCAGTTGCCGACAATAATTAATAGAAAAATACTTTAGTAGCCTCAAATTACTTTATGTTCCGTTTTAATTCTATTTTTGCAATATTTTAAGAAGCACTTCTATCGTGCCCGGGCATCCACCGTAATAATTGCACTGCTGATGATCAAATCGCTTTTTTGTAATGAATGATGGGAAATGTGAGTGATCTCCGATTGTTCATTGACCACAACCATTCAAAATAGATCAGTTTCCGTTCTCATTTTTATTTTCAATTTCGATTCCAAATGGTCGCTCGATAAGGAATGGCAAGAATGCTTCGTCGACACTACTGGAACAAAAAAATAAGGAAAACGGGATCGATCTGATGGCGCTGTTGAGAAGGACGCCACCTTTCGTCTTCGCTATTCCTTTTCTCTCCTCGTAGTTGAAGACGACCCGAAAAATATCGGTTCATCATTTTCCCCTTTTTTCTAATATTTTTTATCTCGAATAATCGCCTTGCTACTTATATTCTTAATTCGTCAAGATACAGGGCATATATGATTACTTAAAAGAATTGTGTGAAGTAGTTTTCCACTGATTGGTGTTTGTATATTCAACCATTTTTCCCTTTCTACGGATTTTTTCTTTCTACGGATCTTATCATTCAATACGAAATGGAAAACCAAACATAAGACCGATTTTTACAAATAATTTTCCCTTAATACCCAAAATAGCCGTTAATTACAGCAACTTTAAATGGAGAAACAGAGGAATTATCTACAAAAGGAGGAATTTAAATGGGAGTGATTTTGAATATTATCTCTACGGTTTCAGGTCAGGTTAGGGGAATAAAAAAATACGAAAGGTTTTTATTTGTGATGGTTTAGTAATTTAGTAATCAAGGAATTGACATTTCTGACTGAAAAGAAAACGTAAAAGTGAATTTTACGTTTTCTTTTCAGAAAACTCAGCGGTTATCTTTGTGCTAGTTGTTATATAAGTTACTCGAACAAGAAAACATGTTCATTAGAAATCCTTAGGGAATAGGAAATGACGGATTGCTTGGATTAAAATATCAGGAGTACTGATGTAAGAAGAAATAAAAACAGACTTGTACACGGTACCACAGGATTTAATAGTCGACGACCTAGGTTGCAGCGCATCACCTGAAGTTGGCGCGATGCGCTGAAACCTAGGTCGTCAACTATTAAATCCTGTGGTACCGTGTACAAGTCTGTTTTTATTTCTTCTTTCATCATGAAAAGCTACCACAAAGTCGAGGCCGAAACAGTGGATTTTATTATCAGGAATACCTTGAAAGGGCATACAACAAATTAATAATTGATTTGGAAAGTGAACTATCTGTAGATCAAGCAGTTGATTATTTCAAAATTGATATTTGTTGACACTTTTGACAATCATCGATTCTCCCTTCGTCCCCATTTCTTTTTATCAGTGGAAGAGGTTTCTGACTCAAACCCATTCTAGGAGATCTACTACATCCAAATTAGAAAATCGGTTAGATGTATATTTCCATGTGCTACATGGAAATATACCTCAAATCGTTGCTTACTATGAACCTATAGCTACTATATTAATATGTTTATTATAAATTTAAACTTGACAACATTTCATTCTATTCAGTAAATCAGTAGTCAATAATCAATATTGATTCTAGTTATTGCGAGATATTTCATAGTACTGATACTTAAAAACTTTTTTCTTATCGAGACTTCAAATATTTGGAATTTCAGCCTACTCACAGCTATATTTAGGATCGTTGGCGATCCTCGATTCTTATGTATGTTTGGTTTCTTTCATTTAGTACATTTATAACAAAGACCACAGAAAGAAAACATTACCTAAATATTAGAGTAACGGCAATTTCATCAAATCTAATCCGCAAGAAATAACTAGGCTCTCCAATTTTCTTTTCCTTATTTCTAATTCCATGACAGATCTTATTCCACGTTCCTTTTCATCATTGCACATTTCCTCTTCATTCACTCCCTTTTATTCATCCACTCTTCTCTCCCTTTTCTTTTGTCATGGAGTCCCCTCAGCATAATATGCACTCCTTCATTTCCGTCTCTTTTCGTTCCTCAAATATTTCCTTTCACGGAACCCCATTTAGGGCTGCAATCCGATCAATTCCTTTCATTTTATTCTCTGAATGATAGAGGAAAGCGATAGTTAGATCACAGGTCCAAACTGATTTTGTCCCACAACTGGCTGGGTACTAGAAGAATAGGGTTCTGCGAGATTGAATGTGCCGATGTAGAGGCGATGAGCGGCGGGGAAGTGTGATGAACTGAGTAAGCGAAAGAAGGGCATGAACGCTCAGAAAAAGGGGTGACACCAATGATCAATATCAATGATCTAAGCAAAAACAAAACAAATTAACAATGAATTTTTCCGGACGAGTTTACTGACGGTGAGCTGGAGATGAACGCTAGTACTAGGCAAATACAAAAATATGTCGTTGTAAAAATACATTTAGACGAAATCGGAATTTTCATGCGTGACTTTGTGCATACACATAAAACGTGGTAAAAGTGATAAAAGTCAGAATTTTTCTAAAGGTCACTTAATGTGGTTAATGATCCAAAATTTGCTTGCATATATAGTTACAAAATATCAAATTTAACAATTATTTCATTTAATTTAAAATAATTTTTTCTCCACCTATCCACTAACCTATGTTTCTTTGGAAACTTTGTACTACGTATCTGAATATGGTACCACGCGATCGAAACCAGTCTCAAACGAAACCGGAGGAAAAATAAGATATTTTTTTATTTCTGTGTATATCTACACTATAACAGAAGAAGAGAACTCGTCGATATGAAAAACGTGTAATTTTTATGAGCTGACGTTTATAACCGGGTTTAGTAGAATCTTGGCAGTTATTAGCGTAAGAATGATTGCTGCATCCTACGGAACCAACTCAAAAAGCTTTTAAACTTACAAGAGTAATCCTGTTAAACTTTCCGACATTATTAAGACAATTTTCAGCATTTTTTTCTGTTGCTGATGCTACTTGTGTGGGTAGGGGATGTAGAAAAGGAAAGTTGGTATTCATGTGAGGAGCATGTATGGGGTATAAGGATCATCTCAAGGTGAGAGGGAAGATAGAATTTGAGTCAATTAGAGGGTAATTTGAATCGTTCCTAGGGACCTAGAACCCTTAAGGGTATACTCGGGGAGGGATGTTGGAAAACAGAGAGGATGGGAACGGGGAAGAAATGAGGAAGGGAACGCTTACTCTGACATGGGAAGGCAAAGGTTACATCGAGGCACAGCTGGAGTAGAGCAGTGAAGAGCTAAGGTAGCGGTGAGGTAAGATGGAAATGCATGGTAGGGATCTTCCTCGTGTTTAGATCATCAGCGTTGCTAGTGAAATGTGTTTGGTTTGAGGTTTAGCTGCTTTCGTCATTTATCGGAAATTTGCTACGACGACGCAGAGTCGTAATTATTGAAACTTTAGAATTAGTAAGATACACATTCCAGCATTAAAAACACAAAGAAAAGAAACTTCATAAATTTCCCCACTAAAGGATAGGAAAGAATACTTTAGAGTGGAAATTTACGAAGTTTCTTGTCTTTGTGCTTAGAATGTCTTTCCACGAAGTACGGCCGAATATGAGTTTATGTCCGCATTCACTTTCACTAGAATTATTCCTTGAATTCATTGCGATTAATAAAGCTTGAGATGCGACAGTAGGAGATTTTGCGTAAATATTTATCGTGCTCTCTCGGAAAGTAATTCGACAATAACGAATATCCCTAGAAACATATTCCAAACGAGAGTTCCTACATTTCCTCTCTGATCCTCCGCTAAAACATTCCTAATGTTTAATTTTATTCTAATTTTCTAGTCTACTCTATTTAGTCTGAATTAATTTCCCCCCATTTTATACGGATGCAGCAGATGATCGTTGATTAAGCAAAGTAACCTATTTTTGCCCCTTAATGTAAATTTTAATTTAAAGGGAATAAACTATTTTTCATTATAAGTTTAAAAAAAATTCTCACAACATATGCAAATAATTATTTACGATTCGATAGTCTTTTCAACAACATAACTTCTATTTTCTCTCCAAAAAGCATGTCTTCTTTAGAGCTTGCGTGAATAGGTGTGGTAAGTTAAAAATCTTACGCCTTATTTTGTGCTAATTTACGACCGACATAATAGTATCGTAATATGATCAATCGATCGAATGATTAGTCAGCTGAATAATTTCGTATCATAACGCGAATTTTTAGTTATGAAATCGCATTTTCCTCCACAATGTGATGTTAATATGGAGAGAGTATCTTTTTAAGAATAATGAAAATCGGTTCTTATCAACGGAACATGATACTTACCTTTAGATTATTGTGGCTCCCTAGACGCCCATCACCTGAAGGAGTTAGAAGTTATTCCAGTGCTGCTTCCCTTAATCCCCGTGACGTTTCTTCGAGCCCTTACATTACGCTGCTTTTCCAATAAAAAGGCGGCGAAAAGAATAATCACTCTCGCTGACTTCCAGTAAACATGCTCACAGATAAATTCTGTCTACGTGAACACTTTATCCACTTTTAATTGAAATCTCAGTAACTTTGGTTCAATCAAGTAGATTGTCCGATAGACTCAGACATTTCCTTAAATGTAATCGATATTCCTTTGAAATCACTGGAGCAAAGCAAACGATGCACATAATACCGTTAATATGCTGTCAAGCACACGAACCTTCCGCTGTAATAATAGTTTTAGTTACTGTTTCCGTTTTTATGATAATTAGATCTGTAAGTTTGCTAAATGCCACGCTGAATCTGTCAAGAACACGGAACAATATCACACTGCGTATTATGTCATCTGCATGACGTCTGCAACCGATAGGGTCAGCTCACGTGCCGGTAGTCACTCGAGGCCGCTTGGCATTGGTATTTTTCAGCTTGTATGGTTTTAAAGAAGGAATCTCGTGGTAGCGATAACTTTGAGTTTAACTCACATTTTCACCTACGAATGCAAGTTTAAATTTGTCATCGCAGATAGTTTCGATGAAACTGGCTAGAATTGCGCATCTGTTATTTTACTACAGTCAAATTTAACTCTAAAGCTTTCGTCGCTTAATGGTTCAATTAATAAGACTTCAGCGGATTCGCAGCGTTATACCAAAACATTATCTAGTGATCAAATTTGTACGCTCAAGTTACTTTATTCATAGCGTTCAAATTTGTATGCTAAAATTACTTTTTTCCGATCGAAAAATAATAGTACGGTAATACTAAGAAACCAAATCGACAGTCTCCTTACTCTCGATAATCGCCTTATTTATTTGTGTCCACAGAACGTAAGGAAAAGCGGCCCTTGAATTATTGTTGCCTTTCCGAGGGAAAACAAAAGAGTCCTACAAAGAAATATTGCCAAGACCGATGGCTACTTTTGGTCGTTTTTTTCGAGGGCCATTATAAAAACTGTATCAGAGTTTGACAGGGATATCTGTATTTATACACCCCCTGCCACATGTCATTGGTGGCTTGCGAGAGCGGCATGTAAATATAATGTAGAAGTAGAGTTGTATATAATCTTAATTTTTTTTTCTGTGGTGAAAAACATAGAAATTGAGAAACTTTGATTCACTACCTTCTCGACAAAAGAACCCTGATGGGGCGGTTTTCTTATATATTCGGAATGAGTGTTCAAAAGGTACTCTTTTGCGGCACTAATTGTTAAATTAGGCAACTGCGGTTATTAAGGTTAATCACGAAAATGAGTGGATAGCCAAAAAGAAATTTGTCGTTCTAATGCCGAATTAGCTGAGGGATTCCATTTGACTCCGACTTCTTCGTCTTGCAAGCTTCCTTTTACCCCGAGGATATCAATTCTCAGCCGCCAACAGCAATTTGCTAGGAAACATTCTCAACCAACCCCAACGGCCTCAGAGTGGCACCATGAAAACAAAATCTGCATTTTTAAACCATGCACGTTATTTTCTTCGAAGTACTGCCATTATGACATAATGAAAAATAAAATTATGCATTCGAAATTATATTTCTATCCCTATCATTATTGGTGAAACTTGTAATTTATTATTTGTTCATAATTTTTATTCGTAAATAAGGTTGTGAACTGTTTCTGAGCGCTAATTATTTGCAGTTGATATATTATTGAACGTGTAGAAATCGAAGTAGATAAAAGGTAACAACATTCTATTTAAATATTTCTATTGAGGCTAATCGTTGAAAAATACACTGCAAGAACTGATGAATACCATAGTTCTAAAATAAGTTACGGATAAAGAATAAACGCTGTGGTATGTTAAAGTAGGGAGATAAAACAGATTATATTAAATTTGACTTTAAAACAATGCAATAATCCCGAAATAATAGCTAAAACCAAATTTTCAGATTAAATTAGTGTAAACGTAGCTTATTTAGATTATGAAATGACGGGATAAATGTTAAAATGTTAAAAAAAATTGAAATGATGATTTATTGCTGTTTCTTAGCCTCAAAATATGTCAATCCTTCTTATTTTGGACAAATTGTTTGGAACTAAAAATAAATATGCATTGGAAGAACGCATACATTTTTAAAATGAACGTATATATTTTTAAATTTAAATTTTGAATATAGATCTACATTTGGAAGCTGTTTCTAGCGTATCTCTTACCGGTAACGTTCCAACTTCACTATAAATCATTCGTTTCAGAAGTCAGTTTTAAGGCTTAATGTTCGCAGACGTGGTTAGTTGAAATACTACAACTATTATATTGGAATGAAAAACCACATCTGAAAAAATACATACGAAGGGGAAGTAACTATTATCTTTTAATTTAAGTTGTCAAAACAAACCATTATAAATAGTTCATACGGAAAGTTCAACTCATATAAAGGCTTAAGGATAAGAAGATATACTTCATCTTTGGTGAATAATTTTAGCTATATACAATTCCATCATATTTCGGCATTAGTATGCCATGCAGATCTGAACATGTATCGACCGATAAGGTAACTGATGCAGGGTTGCATTAGGTGCCACTTCTGTTAAATTTCACAATGTATAGAGCTCAAAAGGTCTTTGAACCAATTTATTTAAAATTAAATCCAATTTTAATTGGGCTAATTATTCCGTTAATTAATTTGGAATTAAATATTTTTGAAACATTGGGTTGTCTCGTGAATTATCCGGGATTTTTAAGCCTGGAGTAGCTAATTAATTACAAAAATTACTACTTTTTTTCATTTATTCGCGGAATATTTTACTTGGATAACTTGGATGAGTTATAAAACAAACTTGATGGCCTGTTTTCCTGCTGTATCGAGACATTCTAGTAATAAAAAAATAGGACTCTCCGAAGATTTTTCTCCCACTATAATTGCATGAAAATTTTTCAGAATCATTGGATGTATAAACATAAAACTGAGCTTTATAAGGTATGTTATCGCTTACAAGTGGTCTTCATTTCATTGTCCAGAATTTAAATTTATGATTAAAACATTCCGAGAGGGCGAGAGTGAGAATGTTAATTGGAACTTAAGAAAAACTCGTAAACGCTTCTTCTGATTCGATATATGCATTAAATAATATTAAAATCACATAGTATTTTTGAAGGATTGCATTTCAGTTGTGTAATATTAGATTGTATTATATGCGATTACGTTACTTGCAATTCTAAGTACGATAATGCAATCGTATTGTACAACATTTTGGATGCATTTGTATTGTGTGATTTTTTAAAGAATTGGCATCTACCTAGGTATACTATAGATTATTTTTATGGGAAAATGATTAATGTGATATTACAGAGATATCCATATTGTAAGTTGAATGCTTTTGCAGGTAAATAGGTAAATTAAGAACTAATTACAATCAAATCATAAATATTCTGTCATGTGGTAATAATTAATTACATATTAGAGCAATAATAATACACTATAACATTTTGGAGCAATTTTTATAATGTATGACAGGATTAGAATATTAATAATAGGTTTATGATGTTACTTTGTAAATGTATCCTTCTATACAAGTGGTAAACTTCTGCCGTTCCTGAACCATATTAGATACGATCATTAGTAGATAGAACGATTTCTCATTTGTGCTTTAATATTTTGAGGCCTTCTGATGGAGAATACAATTTTCTACTTTTTATCCTTTCTTCGATGCTTTCTGCACAACGTAATGGAAGACCTATTTATGCGGACTCCCACGGAGCTCTCTTTGGTTCTCCATTACCACAGCAGCGCCTTCTGTTGCGGCTTTGCGTGGAGTGCGCACATTAACCTCAATAACAGAAAACCACATTCCAATTTCATCGGAAATTTTATCGAATGTTCACAAAATCCGACCTCATTAATATAATATCAGCATTCGCGGTGATAAATCATGCGGAAACGTATGCCTTTCCCGTTGATAATCATCTGAAAACATCAAGAAATTCTTATGGCAAATATTTCCTCTGCTTTTTAAGATTGCTAGAATTGATCACAATAGTTTTTTGGTGAAATACCGCGGCGAGCAGGGAAATACGGCCGTCCCTAAACATGAAAAGCAGTTTTCGTTCTTTGAGAAGAAGTTAATTGGGCAAATGTTCTTCATAATTGAGTTTGCAGAGTAAGAAAAGTTCCTCTTGGAATGTTGATAATGAGATTTTACGCTTCGGAGCTATTGCATCATATTTAGAGTTTCAAGTAATATTACAAGCTGTATAAACAATTACTTCCTGTAAATATGCAATCAAAATGCCTACTCAAACATGGAGAACTTAAACAGATAAGAGTGTCAACATATTATTATTATTATTCATTCAAAAGGCTGCAGCATGGAGCTTAATCCATGGTGGCAACCGTATACATAGTTAAATATCATTCCTAAATCATAATGAACAATAGTAACCCCAAAATAACACAATATGTACAAGTACAATTATGAAATCATAGTCTGAGTCAACTCATGTGATATGAAGCTCTCATTTAGACCGATATGAAGGTAAATAATTTATAATTAAAATTTCGCCAAAATTACCAACATTTAAGAACCAATCATGCATGAGTAACGAGAGCTTGCGATCGCTGGTAGGATATACAAAGTCTCTTTACTTTCACAATGTACTTAAAGCACTAAATTTCCTCAGAATTGAATTACGACGAGTACTTCCTGCTAATACCGCGCATATTAAAGCTCTATTTAGGGCAATGTCTGCGCCTCGAGTCAATCAAGTTTACGGATGGAATGTGGGCCCAGCTCAAATGCTACAGCTGCTAACATCTGGAAGAGAAAGGGCTTTGGAAACATCTCCTTAATCCGGCAGTAACTACAAGAAATGGTGCGGAGGAAATCTAATATTGGGAAAGGTGGAGGAAGTCCCATTCTTATTAACGTTCGGGGAGAAAGAAGGTGGATAAATATTTACAGTTTGAGAAAATATTTACATCTCATTATCCTCCAGTCACGCTGTTTTCTCTTGGAACACGGCGACTACAACTCGGGGCGACATGGAACTCTTGCTTGCGTTCTGAGTGCTTTAATTTCGTTTCTTTGCTTTCTTCTAAGTTTTTAAGATGTCTTACAACGGTTGTTGATAGAGAAACATGAAAGAATACTTCCTTGAAACACGCTCTACATCATCAACTCCAGATTTGTTTATCATTAGTTATAAAAGATGAATGGATGCATTTTTAATTATATGTGCTGACCTGGATACTGAAACTAATCTCGGAACTTTCAAACTTCTTGAAGATGGATAAGTTTTTCCCTGTTTTGAAGGTAGATGAAATTGGTGAAGAGTTTGAGAATAAATTAAAATAAGAATAAAGGATTTTGAAAGTTTTTGTAAATAAAGTACTCATATCTTTATTTATAGTACGGATATCGATTGCGAATGAAAAACATGACTAGATTGAATGTCTGTAATTGTGTAAAAGTCAAGGCTTTTCTCAAACTGTTTATAATGGAAACTCTTTACTGGCTCCTAGCTCACATCGAGTTATGATCAGAAAGAATAGAAGAGTATTAGGTAAAAGTATAACTCATATGAAACCGGAAGTCTTTGCGTGATAACGGTTTCATCGCCCGTCTCTTTCTTAAATAATTGTTATCATGAAGCAAATTCATCATCACGAAACTTAAGCAATTAATGTTCAAAATTCATTCCGAATGCAAATATTTTAAAAACCTATTTAAATTTTTGTATTTAGAAAATCAATTAAGATATCTTTGGATAAAATTATGATTTATTGTAAGATGGACTCTTTAGGGTACATTGAATGCTAATGGTAAACACAAAAAATAAAGTCGATATATTTCTTTCTCTAGAAGTATACTAAACAGGTTTATTTAGTTCGAACTACTAGTTACGACGATTGATCGCCATCATCAGGTACAACACGAAGCAATGAAATTCTTCATCTTCGCCCAATACCTGTTCCTATACGTGTACAATGACACTTTCTCACTCCCCTTTCCTTATCCTTTTAAACCTTACTATTTATCTTATACATCTCCTCTCCCTTGACATCCTTTCCCTTATAGTTTAAATATGCATGATTTGCTTCGTTTCATACCAGATAATGAGAATCAATTGTCGAAATCGGTCGTTCGAATAAAATTCTAAGGAAGTACTGTATTCTTTTATTTTCAATGACGATATGCTTTCACAACATTAAAGCCGCATCGTTTGAATAGATAGTCACGTCGAGAATTTCTAAATTTCAACCAGAAATTACTATAACTGACGCAGCTACATAATGTTGAGCCTCGGAACGAACTACAAAGGAAATTTTGATGGAAGTATCCGTTTTTAATGTGAGCATATTAAGATGAGACATATTCAATGAAACGGTAAGTACAGTTGTTTGAGTTTTTGTGAAATCCTTTCATTCTCTCAGTGTTCGTGAAGTGCTACTTCTGCTAAACTGTTTCCTTATACGTGCAGTGGAACTCTACTTACGAACAGCTATATATACGATTCACTCTCTCAGGAGGACTTTCGACGCACACATTTTTTTTCTTCTTCCATTTTGACCTCTAGGTACGAAATTAATTTCGAAATATGAACAAAAAGAAATACAGAAAAGTTGAAAAATGGGTTTCGAGGTAAATACTTAACGAATTAATGACTTTGAATAGTAGTTAATATAGTTCGTAATTCAAGGTACTACTGTATTAATATTTAATGTATTTATTTATATGTATGCTTTATTTAATAATTTATATTATTTACTGATATGTTCTCTTTATGTCAGAAATCTCTGTGAGGGTATAGTTTAAAATTAAGAAGAATATTGTTTCCGCATTGGTTATTAAATGGCAGCAGTGTGTATTTCATGAAAAGAATAAGGTCGCATGCAAAATTACAATTGAAAAATATCTAAAAATGTATGCCCAATCCACGACCATTTACCCAATTCCGTGATGTGCAGTAAATTATTAGTTTTAAAAAGTCTCATACAATTTTCTATTGCTTAAGAACTAATGTCGATAAAGCGAAATTCAGTAGTAATATACCGACAAATATGTTACATTATTCACGCATAACTTTCACTGTAATAAAACTAACTGATAATTTTCGATAATTTACTATTATTTAAAAATAATGCGAAGTTCATTATCAAAGGTCTGCGAAGATTTTGGCGGAAATAATTCGACCACTGTAGATAGACACCTTTGATAGAAACGAATCCCTGATAAAAATTTACACCGAAATATTTGGATATGTGACAAGAAACTCCCTACAATCTAATAATTTTTATCTTCCGCACTAAACATCAACGTTACCCCCTCCGGAATAATTCGCAATTCATGAAGACGAGTAGCACACCTAGGGAATCCAAGTATTCGGGCATTCAACTACCTTGGTTCTTAGTGGTTTAAAAAAAAAACTCCGTAAGATTCATTTTACCTGTGGTGCCATTCCGAGGTAGCATCTTTGATGTCCCGCATTCGCCCATGAGTGGTGCTTGTGGTTCCTCCGGATCACACCAGATCCCATCATAGCCTCAGAAATCGAATATGAGACTGTCCTGTCGTGTTAAAACCCGCCGGGGAAGGGGAAGAACCTAGTTCGAGTCCCGGCCACGGCATATCTTTTCTCCTTCATTTCTTCATCTACAGTCAGTGATGAAGATGGTATTAAAATCTCACAGAGAAGCGTTGTCCAGAAAAATTGTATTAAGAAGTAGATGCTTCATAAATAGATTGGAACGGTTTAAATCGGTTTTTTCTTTCAGTACGTGTCAATATTGTTTGTTGCAGAAGTGGTTTTCCACTGTTTTCTTACTTAATTACTTATTATGGTGCGTGGCAGTATGAACGCAGTGGTAATTAACTACCTGGTGTTTACAAATATTTATTTCATTAATAACAGTGATTGATGTCAAAAATGGTGGACTAAATTATACCTTTCATGATACATATAATTATAAAAATCGAATAAGTAGTTGAATTTTAAAAGGTACTTCTTGCAGAACCGAGGTAAGAAAAAAAAAGGTTGGAACACGGCTGTATATGAATTAGAGGTTTAAAAAACACTCCGTAAGCCGTTTTTCGGCAAGCGGAACTCGCGTTCACAGACAAAGGGGAAGCTCCGGATTACCGATTTATGGGAAGCCCAATGATCATTTCGGAGACAAACACAAACGAGGATGGAGCCTCCATCCTCGTTAACTCCATCGCATGTTAACCTTGCTGTTTTCGTCGTTTGTCGTCATCACTGATGCAGTCATCCTCATCATCGTAATAACCGTTTATCTTACTAGATAGAATTGGAGAAGAATACTAAATTAATACCCTTCACATCATATTCCGATATTACTTCGCTGGTTAATTTAAGGCTATGTTTTTGATACTCGGTAATCGGTCAAACATCTCGAGTTGTCAAGCAGTCGGAAAATGATGATATCTGTCAAGTGCTTGAATATACGACACTCTAACTTTGATTCCCTGATCCTTGCAAACCTCGAAACAAGCTGTAAAGATAAATAAAAATAAACTGATTGGGGAGACGTGTGCGCACGTCTGTTATGAGAACCGGGAAAAATCTGTTAATGACGCAGGTTACAAAACCATTCATCAGCGCAACACACGAGCGAAGATACGCTCACGGGAGGGTGAGGAAGGTAGCGAAACAGAAGAGGGGTTGATGCGAGATTGAGGTCATGAACGTGGGAGGGTAGAGCCGGGAAATAAATAGTCTAGCTCTCGGTGAGCGGGGGTGGAGGCAGAATTACTGGCTCTGTTGGGTTTTGAAGGCGCTACCAAACAGCGATGAGGGGAAGAGGGTCCGGATGCGAGGCAGAACCCCAATTATTTCCTTGCCTTGGTGCGGATCCTTTTCCCGATCCTCGGCCCATTATGCGCAGCGGCAAGGGATTACGCCGGGGAAGAGGAAGTGGACGGGATAAGGAGATATAATAAAGCTGGGGAGAGAAAGGAGTATTAGTACGATGATGCTTAAGGAGAACTCCTTCCCAACGAGATCTAAACGAACGAAAAGAGGGAGGCTATTGATAATTTGCCGGGATAAGGACCCGATCAATTTTTAAGGTGGCACGGGTTCGGATCGTTCAGGGAGAGGAATAAACCGTATTTTTGTGTGGGGTAAGCGAAATCGTTTAGAGGCCCGTTCAGCGTCCCACGAGTGGAATAAGAGGGAGCCATTAAAAAGTTTTGGTGTTTTATTCGGTGGTCGGGTTTTGATGTAAGTCCCCGCATAACTCTATGGATTAGGATTCACAATGGAAGAAGTATTGAGAAATTCGAGAAAGAAAAGGATGTTTTATTCTTTTGCCGATATGCGAGAAGATCATCTTCGCACTTACTCTTTTATGAAATTCAAGTTTTTTGAGGCGCAATGGGTGAGTTTACAGTAAAGCTTTTCAGGGTTATTCACAGTTACATCACAATATCATTCATAAAGTACTTTTACAGCGATAAAAGCAGTTTTTTTCCATTATTAGCCACTTCCTTGGTATAGAATGAAATTGCTAATTCGGTTATCAAGTTATCATATGCATTGTCTTGCTCGAATTAATTTCTACAATTCTTCTTTTAAGTAATAAGTTAAAAATAGTTAGCATGACTGATATAACACCAAGGTCGCGGGTTCGAGTACCGGTAAACCAGGTTATTTTATAGTTAGGGCGTGGATATACCTCTCTTGCTACCTACCACACCGTAATTCCCCAATGAAAGCAGAAACATCAAGCAAGCAAGCCATAGAAGTTCTAATTTTAATATTTTGTGGGTAAAAACGATGAGCCATATGCTCTACGTTTCCAAGATTAACGCATCGCTGGCGGAATTAGGATATTCTCATTCAATATAATTATGATGAAACACATGATAAAAAATGTTCGATAATTATTGCCATCAAAGTATTTTCCAGCAAATGCGTCCCCAAGAGAATTTCGGTTACCGAGCCTTTAACACCTTCAAGGCAGAAAGATCTCGTTCGAGTAAGACCTCGTCGTACTTTATATTCCCTCTTATGCACGGGTCTGCGCAGATGTGCAGTTCTAAAGGGAGGAGATGACGTGAGCGAACTACGCCATCACATCCAATTACTTAATTAGCGGAAGAGGAAACCGGAATAGAAAAAGGATGAATTCTGAGAAAAGAGGTTCTTTTAGCATCCTCAGTCCACCTATCTTCGAATTTCCACTTTGAAAAACGTTCCCTTACGTAGGATTCCGTGCAAGGAGCGAGGAAATGTTACAGCTGTTGGTAGCCTGCGAGCCCGCGTCTCTCAATTCTCGAGTTAATGGAAGCGGCCCTTTGTTAAGCCATTTGCACCTGCCGACTAACACACATGCGTTTGTGTTTTATCCCGGAGACTTTACGAGCGTTTCCTGAGGAAGGAGGGGAGGACGACTTTAATAGGGAATTTAAAACCGTATAATGGAGAGATTAAGGAGGAACGAGGCATTAGGCTTCAAGAAATAAAAAAAAGTCCTCGGAAAAAGAAGCAATGGTTATAAAGAGCTAGGAAGCGGTGTCCTATTTTAGGGATGCAAGAAGTCGCTCCAAGTTTTGGGAGAGCTTACTTATCGGGGACGTTTGCAGCGTGATTATAAACGACCGTGTTTTGCCTCAAAGCGCGCGATTATTGCCGGTGAATTTGCGCGGTAGTTATATTTCAAGGAATTTACCAGGTATTAAGCATTCAGAATGATTTTGCGATGTAGAGGTGGATTAATGCAAGGGAGAATATTTCTGCTTTTCTTCAATGAGGGACTGTCGTTGATCTAGATTTACTCCAAGAAAAATATTAACTGGAGTTACTTTCATGTAGTAGGCGGGTTTATCAAGCAACATAAATTCGTTCAAGAAATTTCAAATGTCAAAAATATGTCGAGAAATTCCTTGTTGCATTTGATTTAAAATCAACTTATATATTTCGTAAATTATGCGAATACCTTGTTACGTCTACATTAAACTAAGAATAAAACGTCACTGTTTTACGTAGAAAAAGAAATCTATACATTTTCCGCGCACTATAACTATAGCGTTCCATTCCTCTAATGTTATACCACAAAAAATTAAGAGAAACCTAAAGTTAAACTCCGTGGAAAATACTAAGTTGCTAAGTTAAATTGAACGGAAAAGTTCTTCTGCAGTTTTTCTGCAGTATGGCCCTCCCCAAAGTGACGCCAGAAACATAGATATTAATCACTTTTTAAACTTTGTAAGAAATATTGAAACTCATTTACAGTTAATATTTACCATTTACCAGATAAAAAACTTATGGGCATGACTCACAGGAATACACGTTCATACGTTTATATGCTGATACAGGGTGTGGGAGAATGACGAACATGACAATCAGTTGAGTTTTCGGATGTTACCCAAAGGTACTTAATACATATTAATTAATTTCTTAGAGGTTTCCATATCAGCATTTTACGGTTTCCTTAATTTTCTGGGATGAAAATTGTACAGTTTCCTGAATTATTAATACGTTTAGTTATCTCTACTATGGGGTACACAGCTGCGAAGTTGAAATTAGAGCAGGGGCGTTTTAATACGGCGCATTCATGATTACCTGAATCGGCGATTAGGAGGAATGCTGCACGTTTACTCCCGTAGTAACGGCTTGCGATTATCCCGTATTAATTTTGTAACCCGGAAGTGATGCTGAAGATGAAAGACTCGTAAGGGACGCGTCAAAACAGATATCGCCGTCATTACGTATTAATCCATCGCAATATGAACACATTGCACATAACTGCGGCGTTAGATACTCTAAAGTATTGCGCCTATGACAATTCCACCGATATGTAGAAGTAACATTCGTAGTTTTTGCTGAGAAAGAACTCTCTTTCGGCTCCATGATGTAAATTCGGATTTAAAGGTGGGTAAAGCTAACGCTTCAGTCGATATCTTCCTCGGCTGCACCCATTTCTATTCCAAGTATCTACGACTAGGACTCCGGAGGAATAAGTCTCTTTTTACTGTCGCTAAACTCTGAGACTTAGGTTGGTAATGGCTAGCTTACAGTAATGAATACCATTAGATAAGATTAAGACGGTTTAACAAGGTTCCTTGGAGGTGAAATGGCGGAATCGCATTGATTTAGTTTATGATTACAACGGGTGAGTAAATGAGCTTCAGAAACGTATTGCTGTTTTTTACCGAAGAAGAATGTCTTATCTATAAAAATTTCAAATCTCAACATTTTAATGAATGCTAATATCTCTTATTTCATTTAAACCTCAAGAAACCTTTTCTTTTCATAATATTAAGGATAGCGTAGTTGTCTGGGAATTTATAACAATATTCGCTTATGATTTTTACCTTAAAAATTTGTCTGTGAAACTGTAGCAGTATTTTTGTGTGCCAAGAAAGACAAAGGGCTGCTCACTTGACTATTTGGGAGCCGTTTGTGAAATTATATGTATCGTTAGGTTTCCAATTGCTAAAATTTACTGACTTATATTACCTTTAGGATGTGATAAAGTTAATCAGAGTATTTATATTATTGACTGTGTACTATTTATTACACTTTATTTCGATCACCGACACCATAATTTTTATAATATTATAATTTAAACATGCTAACACACCGAAATCTGACCGAGAACCTTTCTACAGGGCAAAACCTACTACTAATGCTTGAGAATTATCTAATGCATTAAGAAAAACTTATCATAATTACAATTTATTTCATATTTTAGTATTATACTCATTGGAAAATAAAAAAAATATGACACGGTGGATTAAGAATTTTATGCTGTTCCTTTCTATCGCTTAAATTTTTCCACAGTAAGTTAGGATATTCTGTGGTTCCGAAAATCGCTAGAGTAATCTGTTTCGTTTTGTAGATTTAGTTTTCATGCCACTCAAGTCAATTTATATATCCTGTTTCCTAAATTATGGCCTGGGTTTCTTTGCATCACTAAAATATTTTTACCTCTCACCCAATACCTAATGAAAGACTATAGATATACTACTTTGAATTCGTCGTTTGTTTGTAGCAAGTACTTACAATTTTATTTGACGCCGTAAATCATGCTACAACCAACATACTGCCAAGAGAGAAAAGGAAGATGAAAGGATTCTCCGAGAGGTCTTCCAGGAACCCTCTGTTTGGATATAAGAGGAAGCACAGAGCAAAGAACGTCTCAGATCAATCAGTCATTATGAATCCATTTGATTTATTTTTAACTCGCTCCCCTCGGTCCCAGACGCCCAATGATCAGGCAAATTCCTCGGGAATTTTTGCGTCAAAGGAATTGCCATGAAATTTCTTTGTCGATCTAAAGTATCTGGTATTTCTGTGGAAACATCTAAATTTTGCCTGCTGACATGCCTTGTTATTTCCCTTACCGAGTCGTAAAATTGGGAGCGGGAAATTTTCTTGTGACTTTGATCGATTACCATATCTCGTGACACAGCGGTTAAGACGTAGGAAAATGAAGAGAGATATGAAAAGAGAGAGAGAGTGGGGTCGGGAAAGAGATGACTCATTTCGCAATCTGTAATTCGAGAGCTGCGAGAATATATTAATTCAACCACCAGGTTTATACAATTGTGCTATCCTTTCGTTCGTCAAAAAGATGCACACAGTGCCCGTTTCATCCTTCTCTTTTATGGATGAGGGCTTTCAAAGGCCTTCATTTGGAAAAGAAATTGTGATGAAAAATCAAAAATGTTTATTAATTTATTTATATCTTTATTTTTCATCTTTCTGAGCTTAAATTTGCGTTTGTAATACTTTGCAATAAACTGTTCTTACCTTAAATCAAAGTATTTTAGCGGTAATAATGTGAGAATAATAATGTANTGTGATGAAAAATCAAAAATGTTTATTAATTTATTTATATCTTTATTTTTCATCTTTCTGAGCTTAAATTTGCGTTTGTAATACTTTGCAATAAACTGTTCTTACCTTAAATCAAAGTATTTTAGCGGTAATAATGTGAGAATACTAATGTAATTACCATGACAAGTATTACTCATTAGATTAATGATAATGACTACCAAAGATATTCTCTAGATGAAATAAGCAAGAATTAAACGAAAGTCTTAAAATATTTTTACAAACATTTAAATTGCCACTTATCTAGAGGGCCAAACTGCAACGTAATCAGAAATAAATAAATTGAATGAGGCCCTACATGGCACCCAGTGCATTTTGAGCCGCTCCTGACCGGAGTAAATATTAATAAGAGAAATCCTAAAGAGAAGGTTTAGATTTATATATATTTTAATATCTCTAAAATGGAGTCTATCTTAGGCCTCAATCGTTCTACCGAAGGGACCACAAGACGATAAACTGTATCTAGAAATTTGCATAGAGGAGCAAAACTAATACAGTTTCATGAAACTGGAATTTCACCTGTATGTGACGATAACATCTTGTTAATCGTTATTATTCAATTAATAATCATTATTATTCCATTTCAAAGTTATGGTGTGCATAGGACCTAAATCACTGTCGGATTTCATCAAAACTTTTGAAAGAATTATATAAAGACTAGAGTGTGCTCTTAATCTTAATTGAGTTATTTTTAATGATACGAGATATTTGTTGTAATAAATATTAGTATCATATCGATAAAGGACTAGAAAGACGTCAATGAATTATAGCACATAATAAGATCCAGGCTCTATATATCTCACTGTAATTGGTTAAGGTCCCGAGTTAATTGTTAAAGGTTCGAAGAGAGTCATAAGGGCCGTCGCAAGGCTGTTTCTTCAAAATGTAAAGATAAGTTTATCAGTAAACACTATATAATAAAATAGCATTAACCTAAATTCTAATTAATTTTTTCACAATTCCAATCCTAATTCACTGTTTTAATCACTTCAGAAAAAGATTACTTCCAGATTTTTTCTTCATACATATTTAACTACAGAAACCTATGGAACAATGACAGTACAACGAATAATCCAAGTGGACGAACTCCATAAAACTAAAGAAAGCGTAAACGCTCTATGTGCAAATTTCGCATTTCAAGAAGGCATCATTAGGGAAGCGAAAGAGACTGAGGCAAAGTCAGCTGATGAGTCCAGAGAGCGGAAAAAACAAGTTAGTGACGAAATCCGTAAACTTATACAAATTTTTGTTAATATCTAATTTAGTATTCATCGGGCCTTTAAAAAATGTTAATATATAAAATACATATGTGTAAATATATAAATTTTCAGAGCATTAAGGCCATTATCGGCAACAAAAACCAACTTTAGATTATCAATAGAAATATTATGAGAAAATTCTTCCATACGTCTGGCAACACATATATTGAAAATTATCAGATTTAAAAAAACGAGGTATATAATCTTTGACCCTTGCCTTTATACGTCTTTTAGTTTTCCCAACATGATTTAGGCCAGCTTCAGCACATCTTTATATACCCCGTTTGTCTTAAACATCCTTTATCCTTGGTTGTACCCAGTAAATTCTTCATACTAAAATTGTTAAAACAAAAGAGCTAGCGGTGTTACAACATTTTGATCAGGCCTTGGTTGAGTAAGGGTAATATTGCATTTAATATAACGTTTAGGAGTGGAATTTATACTAGGAAACAAAGTATACAAATTATGAACTAAAAGCTTATGTCTCTTGACCAGGGTATAGATTTAGGAAGATTTGAAACCTAACCGTATAGCTGTTTGTTTAATAAAACCTAAATTATTGTTAAAACTGAAATTAATTAGAGGCAGAGGTTTATTGTTGTTCTTGTTTAGATGTTTGTTGGAAGCCTGTGTTCTAAATGATGCAATGCAGCATGTTTTCGGACTGGGAGCGGAAAAATAAGTTTTGGATGAAATTGTTCGAGGATGTGGGCTTCCTGTAAATGTCAAACTTTAAACTGCTACAATTCCCAATTACTAGTAATCCAAAATAGGCAATCAGTTGTTACTGATCATTATTGAACTGGAAGCAAGTTTAAGTCATGCAGAATCGAGTTTAAAGCAAATGACAAGCAAAGTAAAAAATAAGTAGGAGCTGTTTAAAAATACCTAATTTATCGTTCAAGGTTAGCCCTGAGTCTGTATCGTTTAGAATAAATATCGTTAAAAGGCATTATGTGCCTCACTTACTTAGGATCTTTATACATTATATTACGTATTTCACCATTTGGCTATGTAGAATCTGGGGCAGTCAACTGCAGAGGCAATAGGTCTCATTGTATGATTATAATTATGAATTTTATCTCAGTAGCATTCGAATCCCTGATGATTCTTCAAAAGCGAATTTGCGAAAAAGGCGTTCTGCTCTTTTTGATGGTTGTGTGATATTTCCTCCATTGCATTCATAATTAACAATGAATATTTTAAAAGGAGTTGGCTACATAATCTACGCAATTAAAATCATACGTCAACGTAAAATCAATCAACTTAGTAAATTAATAGAATTTATATGGGCACACCTCATAATGTATTGACAACACAATATTTACTAAGTCAGGTCTGATCAATGAGATCCCTAGGATGACGATTAATTTGATGCCTCTTTTGAAAATTGTTGTAATTAAAAATAGATGATAAGGGTCGAGACGACAAATTTTCTAAAAGTGGGAAGATAAATGAAGACAAGTGCAAGTGGGTCTTGAAATATATCACAAGAAAGGGAGGGTGAGTTGGTAATCTGAGGTATAGGAGTCAAAATGACTGAAAATAGTTTGTTTCAATGATGGAATGGAAACTGGAGAAGAGGAAAGAAAAGGGAGAGATGTATCCTTGCAGAAACCTAAGAAGCGGAAGGGGAAAATTTCAGCTCGAGAGATTACGCCTATGAATCAAAAGGGCATCACCCTCAGGGAGCTGTCAGGGACGTTTAATTAAAATAAAGCGATAGGATCCGGAATATTCACACATTTGACTCGACGCGAGTCTGGTTGAATCTAACGCAAAGTCTTAGTAATTTTTGCAAATTTTTACTTAAAAATGAGGAGTTTCTAATCCAATGAAAACGTCACATGTCCATATCTAGCCTCTGCAATCACATTGTATCAAAATCGGGTGAGAAAATTTGCATTCTTTTGTTTATGCATCTGCCATACGTACAATTTCAATGAAAAATGTATGCCATTATGCGAAACGTTTTCGAGCTGTAGCAGACTGAAGGGTAATTCATTGTATTAGATACCTGAAAATAAAAAAAAAATGCGATCAGGATAATTAACGCCGATATTGAAGTGTATAACCAAAGCGGAAATTTGTGGACAGAGCATAATATCTAAAGTAAATTAGTCGGTATTCACATTTCTTTTGCATATGGAAGAAACATTTATGCTCAGTCAAGTGGAATGAAATTATCCACCTTTTATTATCTAAGGTAGGGGAATGGTATTTTAATTTGGCACTAGGAATATACGGCACAAGGCGCCTTAAAACCCAAATATAAAAGATATGAAAGATAGCGACATGACTGGGACTCGAACCAATTCTCCCACTTTTTGGGTAGGTATTCTACTAGCTAAACTACAAGTACCACAACTCTTGGATTCTATAGTGTTAAGTTCGGAATCGACGGGACACTAGTGGATTGCCGCTATGTAGCGCCACTTGCCTAATTCACAAAGCAAAACTTATCAGTGTCTAACATCGAGCTGAAAGGTCTTAACCCTAATTTTTAGCATACTCTCCACCCCTTCGAAGGAAATAACTACAAAATTTAAATCTTAATATGGTGAGGTACACTACCATGAATTGATGTGCTCATGAGTCTCATTCATCTTTTCCCTTCCGTCTATGAATTACTTCGTAAATCGAATTTTTTATTGTGAATATTTCAAGAGGTCTCAACTTAAATCCTATATAATCAAATTCTTATATGAGCATTACTCTGTCTCTGCAATACTGAGATGACTGAATGTGCGACAACGAATTTCTTTTGAAACCCATTCCGAGAAACATTATTCGCTACTATTCAATTATTTTGACTTCGAATTAAGGTAACCCAGGTGAAAAGACTTCTTTATCATTTAACCCACTCAGTCCGGTAATTTACCCCATTTCATAAAATATATATACACCGTCTAATATTTGTGTATTTCTTCTGATACATCTTATATTGCCTATTGCACAGATATAGGGTAACATTCATAATCTTCATCCATTATGACTACGCTCCAGAGATCAGAGAATGTTATTCATTTTCTTTTCTCATCCCTTAATTCTTTGCTACGTTACTACAGTAAACCCTGTTTATGGCGGAATCGCACGGTCCCATAAAATTCCCTTATTGGATAGGTGTCTGGCGTGTAAAAAGTATGAGCTGCTTATATGCAGATTCCAATACTTGGTCCTTGGTTAGAACCAAGAATTTTTTCCGTAATGGACAAGTACGCTGTATATTGGTTCCGTTAAACACAGTTATCTGTATATATACGTATAAAAGGGGTACCAACAAGATACAGCATCTAGTGCAACGGGGTTCTAATAGATTACAAATATAGAGTAAAATAAGATCATTTTTGGGAAGGAAAAAGGTTCATCGCTCAGCATTTGTATACATTTATTAAGTTTGCGGCATTTGTATTTCTTCTTTTTACTCCGCTCCTAAGGAAGGATTCTAATAATCAGCGGGGAAAAGTCATACGATAGTTCGCTTTTCATGAGAAAATCGTTGTAATAAACTACACTTCTATTAGCACCGTTTCTTTTAGCATTGTTTCACTCTATTCATTGCCTTCCTCCACAATCATAAGCTTTGCTTCATTTCATCCATAAACCTTTATTTGAAAATCTCCTCATGCTCTCTTTCTTCTACAAGCCTTCTCTCGTAACACTATTCTCTTTTCCTTTCATTCCTTTTCATTTCGCAGCTCTTTTGTTTCTTCCCCTTCTGACAATATCCTTTCCGAATTTTTCATTGTACTTTCTCCCACTCCCTTTCCTCCTTTCCCTGCCTCCGCCGTCTTAACCATTCCTTTTTTCCTCCGCCGTCTGCGGCTCAGACTTGTTTCTCTTCCCTCGCGAACGTGATTCCATTGACTCGCATTAGGTGAGGTTGTCGAAGGAAATCTCGTTTCGCGCCCTATGCGTCGACGGGAAGAGCGCCACTCATATTGTTGCGCCCGTTTTGTGCGGCTTTCCCGTCGTAGAACAATGAACAAGGCGCGAAGGAGGTCGGGAGAATACTGATGATCTCGTTATGAATTCATGGCAGGGATTTCGATTAATTCGATACCACGTCTCGATACTTTATTATGTGTCCTCCAACTCTATTCTAGAAATCACGAATTTTTTTAACGTTGAGAGATACTTGCGACTTTTTTCGTATTATTTAGTATTTTAATTGTGTTATAATTGCTAATAATTATTGAAGAATTTTTTCTCTTTCTGACTCTCTTCCTTATTGAGAAGAGGGTAGGTTAGGTGGATCATCCCTGATACCGTGAATTAAATCGTGAGTAAAAAGTGATGAAATCGGTCAAACGGAGTCAGAGCCGAACCGAGATACGGCCGAGTCGGGCCCTGGGTGCCAAAGTTTGGGGGCAGGCGGGCATTATTTTGTTCGATTCAAAATACTGGTGTTTTTAGAAGTTTGTCAACACATTAATATCAATTAAAATTGTTGATTTAATTAACACTAGAAGGTTTAATGAAATCGATTGCTAGTGATAATGATTGCCGATACACAAGGTGCATGTGCTTTCGATGAAAAAAACTGTTATCTTATGTTTAAGTAATATAGTGCTAATAATTTGAGCAATAATATTCATACTACCTTAACACATAATAATAATCAAAACAATGATGATGAATATCAAATTTAATCTTTCGAAGAATTTAGCAATTTTTAAATGATGGTCCTATAATATCCTAACAAGAATCTAATTGGAGCAAAAATATATCAACATGTCACCCTGTCCAAGGCTTGAGCATATCTCTGGCTGGCCCTGACCGTAGCAAACACTAAGGTACGCTTCATTCAGAAGGAAAGAAATCCACCTTAATATTTAGTACCTGTAAAACTGAATCTATCTCAGCCCTCATTTTTCTATCGGAGAAAGCGCCTTGCGCTTGCAAACTGTAGCAATTGGGAAAGGGCTGTACTAGGAACTTGCCAGGATTAGGAAAATCAATAGTTTCACAGCATGCTCATCTTAAAGTTGGAAAAATCTTAGCGACTCGATTTTCTATTAGCGTACCGTAAATGATTGAAAATGTCATTTTGGTTTGATAAGTAGATTATAGAAGTGGTATCGTTGAGAGAATACATATATATATATTTAAGCCCTATATTTTCCCTTGAGATTTCTTGCCTTAGACGTTACCGTCAGATTTTGATTGCCAGTCCAGCATTGCGCTCTCCTACTCGTTAGCCGTATCGTGGTCCTGCAAGGATGCTTGAAAATCCCTCTGTTGAACCTTAGGGAGATATCGAGGACCGAAAACTTGGGTGAAAGTTCTGCGCTTAAAAGGATGAAAGTGGGATGATGCTTACCACCAAAAAGCAGGTTGTAGAACCCGAGATGTTATTGAAAGGAAAGAGAATTATCATGCAAGTACGATTCATGGTACGAATAGTAAAATCGTTCAATTAAATTTTTAAAAATTAGTCGTTAAATCGTTAAATTAATAATAACTTTTGTATCTGTATTAAAACTTATGATTCACCTGAACATCATCAACACCAGAACAATGTCCTTCAACCAGTAAGTGGCATGCTGCTTTTTCAATAATCTATTCGTAGTGACAGTTTCTGTATTACTTGCCACTATCCTTTATAAATCAACTCCGATTCCATGTTACTGTGAATAACGAAATACAAGTTTAGACAATGTATTAAAAAAATGAGTTATGAGACGTTGAACCCAGAAAACTTCCCCACATTAGATTACCGCATTAGATTTTGAATAATTTTGGAGGCCCTTTTTTAAACGGAATTATTAAATCCCTCTCCGGGAATTCAACCTCATTTTCCCGTAACATTTGTCTACTGTAGGGGTACGTAGCGAGTAGGTGATGGAATTCATTCAGAAACTGTGTTTTCTTCTTCCATGGCCAGATTTCCCGTTTCTCCTCCTGAAAGCCCTTCTTAAACACACCGCTGTAATATTATCTTTTACTCTTTCGCAATAGGAATCAACTACTAGGCTATGACCATATTGCTACGACTACTGCAAATGTTCACTCCGCTAACTATTCCCTTTGGCTCCGTCTGCCAGCACCATGGTTATAGGATAGTTTGCAACCTTTCGTAATTATGACTCTCCTTATGTCTCCAACGTTTACAGCGCGGAGAAGTTAATTTCACAGTTATTCGCAATGCAAGTTCCAATCATTCTGGAATTCCATTTTCATTCTGGAAATTAATACATTTTGTTCACATACTTAACAACCCGGCATTATATCACCTTCGCGGCTACCTTCAAGTGTATTGTAGAAAGATCTTATGCTTTCCCGGTGAATCCGTCTGAGAAATTCTTCACCCGGCTGGAAACCCGTGAAGAATTTCTCAGATTCAAGTATATTTCTTTCCCTTTCATAAAAGTCATCTTCGGAGGTTGAATCTGCTGACGCACTTCCTTACACTGAAACCTCTTTGCCCTTTGCCACGCATAGAAGCTACAGGGTTACCGTTGAAATGCAGGAAAGAGAAAAATGTCCTTGAGCAAGCTGCTTTTCCAGGACTCCAATTCAACCTCAAGAGAAACAAGCTAGTGCTCCTTGAGTACAGATTGCCT
Source organism: Ladona fulva (assembly GCA_000376725.2). Classification (NCBI taxonomy): domain Eukaryota; kingdom Metazoa; phylum Arthropoda; class Insecta; order Odonata; family Libellulidae; genus Ladona; species Ladona fulva. Next base: position 461,221 of record KZ308224.1, read on the forward strand.
CCGTAGGTTGGTCTTTCTAATTGTGTAGGTCTATTTCAAGTGGGCCGTTCTTCAAACTAAACCAATCCCCTCATCAAAAGTCAGCTATGTAGTCTGACAACAATGCAGAAATCTCTGTGAATCCCGATAAAAGCGCGTTGAAGGAGCTTATATTCCGGCTTATATCTGCATTCACATCCTACGATACAATGCAACAGCAATATAGTTCACAGACCTTGATCGTATGATCGCCATTATAAGGCCTTCCAACCCCGGCGGAGTGCTTCCTCTTGCGGAGTCGAGCTGTATCCTTCCTTTCTAAGGATTTCTCAGATGTAACTCTCCACTTATACATTACGCTGGAGAAGCGCAACATGCAACCTATCTCCGCGATGACCTTTAAATCGTATGTAAGACCGGGAATAACTTAAGTTGCTCCAAACATCTTCAAAGAGGATACTAGCCCAAATTACTTCCCAGATGCATATTTTACACATACGCGTACCTGAATACCTCAGAGCTACGTTCTCCATGTTTCCCTCTCTAACTTGTTGATTCCCTGCAGGTTCTGAAAGCTTATATCCACCCCCGTTCGCATTCCTCTTCACATGTAATGTCAAAATTTGTAGCTCTGGCATTATTGTAGTCTCTCAAAGGCTTCGGCTCACTTTGGGAACAGTACGTAATCCTTCAACTGGAAATTTCGTGAATCCACACACAGTAAATTATTTCCGTAAAAAGATTGCAAATACGGCATCTACTTTAAATTACAGGATAGAAACACAATATTTCTGCAAGGGGTTAAACGGAAATAGCTATATCCTTTAGAGAGTATACTATTTTAAATACCAAATTTTGTAATTAATCAGTTTTTGCCTATATTAATTAAAAATTTTCTTAACGAATAACTTAAATGAAGAATAATTATTGGTGAAAAACCCAATTTCTATCTTAATTTGATATCCTAATTTATAATAACATTTATGCTGAATTTTTACGTCGTTTTATTTTATGCTTACTAGCAGGTTCTCAGGAATCGAACTTAAATATTTTTAGTTCCGGCTTTTCCTCCGGATCAATGAAAAACTCAATTTCAGTTTAGCTCTGGCTTCTCTTCGCCTACTATCGTGGAAACGGTTCAAGACGGTATTTTAATTTCATCCGACTATTAAAGTACCGTACACTTAGCAAAATTATCTAATTATGTGTAACTTTTTCCAATAACATTACATTACATTTAAGTTTTGAGTATCTGCTGATACTCAAAATATTGTTGTTATTTGCTAGCCGTAGACGTGTAGCAGAGTTCATAGGTTTAGACTAATCAAATTAGTTTAGCTTGGAACGGAAATTCGAAAAGCAATAAAAAAAAAAACGATTACCAATTTTGCGTTGGCCTCCGAGTTTTTTTTTCCGGTTTGGATTCGGTTTTAACTCCAGTAAAAATAACGTTTTTCTCGGATTTGATTCTCGATTTGGTTTTGATTCGATCACCAAGCAAGATGTTGTAAGTATGCTTCAGAAAGAAGGCAACAATTCATGAGAATCAACTCATTAACTCATAAGGATTGGAGTGAGATGGGATTTTTATCTACTGTATCAAAATACATTTAAATTTAAAATTTCCTCTCCATTTACGATATATAGTGCATTTCTTTTGACAGGGAAGCACAGTGAGCAACATAATGATTACTGATGTCTCAATGATAGAAAAGGGATCGTTGTAACTTAGGCTCTTTTTTCAAAGGATAAATAAAAAACAAGTATGAAAGCATAATTTATGAGTAAGCGGAGAACTTCTTAGAGATTGATACCAATACATGTCATAGTTTCAATTCTATAAAATCCTCAAAGGAGCAGTTTAAGGCGACAAAGTGAGTTCATAACGTTCATACTATCGTTATTTGAACATCCAGAAAATAAAAAAGGAATTCAAACATTTAGTTGTGGGAATCGTTCTCATTATTGGTGAGAAAAATCCTACCCATATTCCTATCTATCTTCACCTTATACATTTGGCGTTCAATACTTTATGCTCTCCTTCAATAATTACCAAACTTGTGATAAACTTTGCTTTGGTCTGAACATTATCAAATGCACGTAAAGGAGAATAATGCTGAGCATTGATCGAGTACGACTATACCGAACTTCATTATTGCAACTAGGTTTACAGGGACCCTCGTAATTAGAAAGAGGGAATCATTCTGAAACTTCCAGTATCGTGAAGCCCAACCCACAATATTACCTTCTGCCTAACAACAGAACCGTTCACGTGCACTCTCGATGCATGCAAGGCGGCCCACTTCTATTCTGAGATAAAAAATGAAGCGAAATTACCAAAATACGTGAAGAGGCTGCTCCTTCGCAGCATGCAAGAGGAGGTAGAATCTAATCTACCTCTGACAATGGGCGGATTTCTCCCTTCCTTAAGGTCACCACGCGCATTGTTGACGCTGACCCGCGTTTGACCCTTCTTACCCTTGTATGCTTCTATCCGTGACCCAATTCTTCACTCAGGACCCATCCGAAGCCCTATTGTCGAGTGGCACAATGCAGAGCGAGGATATTTCGCCTCCCAAGGAGCGGCTCCATCCAAGATTTTTGCTTCTTCAGGGCCATCTAATTCACTATCGCAGGGACCAGAAGTTTTTCGCAGTCCGCGGAAGAAAGATAGCGGAGGGACGGGAGAAGGCAGACTACTAATTAATTAAGAGTTTTTTTTCCTCGGAGAAAGTGGAAGCGATAGGGCTAAGAGGAAGGGGAAATATTAGAGGAAATGGGAGAAGTTCTCTGCACGAATTTTATTCCGCGGAATTACCAAAAAAGAGAATTAAAAATGTTTTTAATAAAAGGAATATATATTTATATANNNTATATATATATATATATATCTTGGAGTGGAAGCGTGGGGAACCCTCATAGGAGTGTTGGGATGAAAGAGTTAATTTAAATAAACGATTTTCTAAATTATTTTTGTGCGGTTTTCTCTTTAAAGTTTGTGAAGAAATTTCCATATTTGCGTTGGAAGAAAGGCTGGTTTTTCTACCGTACCATTCTGCCCTATTTGTAACACAGTCGCCGTTCTCACTAACTATACTTTTAAAAAGCTTCCTATATTATACATATATATGGATATATATAATCTGCATTAGAGTTACAAATTAGAATTACTGTCAAACCAGAACTTGAAGTTAAAGTTATCATAGTAAGTTTATGGTATTAAAATATACTAAACTATAGTAAGCTTAGTATTTTCTTTGGATCTGTCTTTATAATGATAGTTAATGTCATATATATCTTTTCAGAAGATTCTCATATGTTTAGAATTGCAATCGCGAATTGATCTATGATTAGCCAAAGGGGCTCGCAAAGTTCTCAACTGGGAAACAAAAATATGAGAATACGTTATTAGCGATTCAATTATTTTAAATTTCACAGTTTCAGGGACTTGCAACTCAAAATTTCTTAATTCCCGCTCTAAAACTCGAGAGGTTGTCCAAATAACAACCTTATGGTTTTAATAATACTTCGATTTTTATGTGGACTGCTGCTTTCAACATACAGCGATCCCTGTCATTTTGCTTATTATTTTACGTATAGTAAATATTATTTTAAATACTGTAAATTCAGTTACTGTCGCTATCCCACGTAAAATCTAACATATTTAACATTTTGACAAAAATATTTGAACATAACATGATATCCGAATGTGATTTTAAATTGGATGATGTTCAGAGTGACGTTTTACAATATTAATTTGACGTTCAATTTGAAAATTCGTAATATATCATAGTGGAAATTTAAGTTAAGTTTAAAATGTATATGATAAAATTTTTATTTGGATAGAAAATAGGGAAAGAGGATTCCGTATCATTGTTCAGAAAATTCTCCCATATAAATCTGGTTTTTCAATACGATGTATAAATATTCAACCAAAAACATTGGTATAGTTATTAATGATGAAAACAATACTTATTTTTCAGAGGAAGCTGCCTGAGATATATCATAATACTAAATTGGAACGTTATTACATTTTTTAATGCCTGCATTCAGAGCTAAAATTACGAATAGAACAGTAAGAGATCAAACAGAATGGTATACGCTTTTATTTAGCAAAAAATCGTATTAGAAACTACCCGAGTTTGTTACGGTGAAGCACATTTCGTAATACGAATAGCAAAACGTACGTAGTCTCTTCCAAAATTATGGTATAAACTCCACAAAGCGAGTTTTCTTGCCTTGTGACAACAAAACGTCACTTAACAGCAGTTTTGCAAGAAAAGTAATAAAGGATTGAATTCTAAGCCAGCTGAATATTATTATAAGAATTGATTTTTAAATGCTTTGGAAGTTGAGGTGATTTTGTTTGTTTGAGCCCCCATAGGGAATCAAACCAGGGACCAATGTCCCCAAAGGCAAACGCGTTAGCTAGTCGGCTATCCGAAAAACTAACAACCGATTAATTACTGATGTTCTACTGATTACTGCGAGTCCAGCTAAGTTGCATTTACGCGTATATCCTTCCTCCCATTAACCCTTTTAAAGGACGCCAAGAGGATGCAATGTAGAGAAAGCAATTTATTCTAACGCATATCTTTTATACATCCCTCTTTCTCTCCCCATCAATGAGTATCGGGGGAAAGAGAATTCCTTTTTTCTGTCGATTCCCTTTATCCTTTGACCTCTGAAGTTCAAAAAAAAAAAGAAATGAAAAAATCCACCAATTCACGGAGGATTCCTTAAAGGCTTGAGAGCCCACCTAAAAGGTTGGGTTGATTAATTTTATGCGACGGAGGGAAAAATTTCATGAATATTTACTCGAAAACTTTTTCAATCGAAATAATTGGCTCTGTATCGAAACCGATGACTGCTTATGGATATTCTTTCTAATGCATTAACAAGATAAACAACGTTAACAGACTACTATCTAACAGGGCTTATTCTGCTACGAGGATATAATGTATCGCATATTCTATCGAATATGATGTGTCGACAAAACAATAAATACTTCTATCAGCCCTTATGCAATATGCCATAAAAATCAAAAAAGGAATCGAGAAACCATTGCCGTTTACTTTAATTTTTATTTTCAGATCGTAATTTTTACGAAGTAAAAGGATAAATCTGCATTGAGTATTTCAGCAGAAGAATGATGTGTGAGTAGCTAAAAATATAGCGATGTAATGCATGTAGAATTTTTACAGTACAAAATCACATAATTGTTACGATTAAATCAATATTTTGACTCTGCGCTCACGCCATCTGAGGTTTATGTTAGTTTTATTGTTATAAATAATAGTAAAGCATGGATTTGAATTGTAAATATTTTGCGAGATCTTAGCTAAGAAGTAAATTTCTATACTAGTAAGAATAATCAATGAATAACGATCATAGGGGGTGATTATAATCTTTCGGATATAGACTCGGAAAATAATTGCATAAAGAAAAGGGCCCGGGACTCCAATTCGTGTAGAACGTTACTAAATATGCTTAAAAAAATCATTAAGCCAAACAGTAAAATCTCCAACTAAGGGAGAGAACATACTCGATCTATTGCTAATTAATTTCCCTGAGCGTATTAAGAATAGTTTGAATGACGAGGGTTTTGGCGACCATAAGGGCGTATTCATTGATATCGACATCAAATTAAGTAAGCATAAAATACCGAAGCATAAAATCCATCTCTTTTCCAAAGCGAACTTCGAGGAATGCTAAGCTTCGAGGCTGCTGTAAGAAGTAAACGAAAACAGACAAGAATTTGGACAAAAAACCTGTCCGTACATGGAAAAAAATAAAAATCTGCAGGAAAACACAGAAGAGTGATTGCGTGAAAAACCGATGTAAATTGCTAACAGTTGCAGCTTAAATTTAAAAAGAAGAAGTATGAGAGAAATTAAGAAAAAGGTAAAATATAACTACAACTAACCTTAAAAGACAAATTAGACTATATAAGTCACATATTACATATAAATAGATACAAATGAGAAGAAGGCGATATTAGATACGCACTGCACATAAATTCATAAAACACAAGTGAGAATGTTGGGTTTTGATTAAAAGAAATAAGAAATGGAGATAATATGATGGAGATGCAGTTATGATATTTTATTTTTTTCGGCTTGAGATTAAAAAATATATTTTTCTTTCATTGATCATTCAGATGTGTATATCTTCAGTTAACTCAAATTGCCCTAATAAATTACACAACCTGCTATCTTTTTACAGAATACTACTTGAGAAACCATATTAGATAATTTAAGTTTTGATCTTGCTCGAAAGTTAATGTTTTAAATTACTCCTTATATTTTTTTCATAAATGGAGAATGTATTCAAGGGAGGTAGAACTGGCTCATTTGAAAGTACAAAACATAATATTTGTACATAGATATTTACAGAATAACTTAAAATTCGTGCATCGATATTTAATTTATATTGTAAGGAAATGGGCTCCCGTTCCTCCACGGAAGCGTGAGGGGGGTGTGCGCTTTTCACCATCCGTGTGAATAGCGTACCTTGCATTAGTCCCACGCTTTTACAACTACGGTGGACACATTCCTCACACGTGGATGTATACCTCCCCTTTTCTCTGNGAAAAGGGGAGGTATACATCCACGTGTGAGGAATGTGTCCACCGTAGTTGTAAAAGCGTGGGACTAATGCAAGGTACGCTATTCACACGGATGGTGAAAAGCGCACACCCCCCTCACGCTTCCGTGGAGGAACGGGAGCCCATTTCCTTACATTGAAAAGCGCACACCCCCCTCACGCTTCCGTGGAGGAACGGGAGCCCATTTCCTTACAATATTTTCATTTATTTCTCCAAAATTTTCCAGTAGATAAGATTTTCTAATAATCGGTAATGATTCTTCTCGGAATTGATTCAGCGTACCTCGAGACTTCCTTGGAAATTCTTTAACATACTTTATCTAAAATTTACCTCTAGAACTTAAACATGCCACCAAAAATATGACATCCCTTTTGGTTACGTCAAACGACGTTTCTTAATGTATTAATAAGTATCTCATCGAATACAGCCCCGTACGCGAAAGATATGACAATATGTTTGAGCTTTTTTCCTCTTTTGCATACTTTTACTTCCTCATATACGCTACCAATCCTCGATTGAACCTATTCATGGAGAAATAAAACCAACATTCCCGTAAGTCTATCAGCTCCAAAGATAGGATGCGGAAGCGATAAACACAGAGTATAGGTTAATTAAAAGTCCCTCAGTATGCTGAAAATAGAAACGATTGACAACTGCATTTGACTGAGATGAAATTCCAATTTGTTTTAGAGCTCTATCTTCCCTCCATTCTTTCCTAAAATGTACATGGAATACGCATTTTCTTTTAAAACATCGGAGCCTCTAATGTCTTGAATTAGTACACCTCTCTACGAAAATACACGAAAAAAATCTCTCTCGCGATAAGAGGGATCCATTTTTATCAATTGAGTGAATCTACAATGAAATAATCACCTTTATATGTTTCCTTTTGAGTGAAGCTTTTCGGAAGAATGGTTACAAGCTACGATTAGAAATAAAAATCGAATACTTTGGCATAAAATAATTTTGACGCTTCCGTGAAGACTAAGCGTATATATGATTTGTATGCGTCGCGACGCTTCGAATCAAAGCTTTTTCACCTCCCTTGAGCTTCGTTTCTTTTTAGCGGTTTTTCGAATCACTCAACTCTGATCTGACAAACATCGTGGGATTAATTCGCTAAAGGAAGACACAACATTTGTCTACTATTTATGTTTCTTTTGGAAATAAAAATCTGTCCATACACTGAAACACTCTAACTCATCCAGTCGAATTAAGCTGGGTTTTTGTTCCCATAACATGGGGATTTGACTGTAAGAAACTCAGAGCTCATTAATTTCAGTGAGGTGGTACATATTTTCCGGTACCTTTACTCTTGGGTAGGTAAATTGGAGATTTTGAATCAGTTGGAGTTGAATAACTTGACAAATCTTTGCTGAAAGAAAGTTTTTGTGTGGTCGTTTCCGTGTAAGCTTTTGATTATGAAAGAGAATCGTGAGATAAAGGACAGAATATGAATTAATGGAAACCGGAAAATGCGACATAGAATAGCGTTTCAGGAAACATCACTTTCTCATATTTATTATAATTAATTTGTATTTTAAGAAATGGTACTGCTAAATGATTGCAATAACTCTGTTTAATTACCGTATATTGAGATCTCGACGATGGTTGTGGTGTTAGTTTTACCTTCCAACAAAATTCTACTGAGCGTATTGTACTTTTGTATTAGAAAAAGTCCACAATCTTTTTTTCACGAAAAATCTTACTTAAAAAAACATTTGCTGTAGAAGTGGCTGGTGAATAAAAACTGTATAAGTGGTGATCTAGCTGAGATTGTTGCGTTTTCTACGCAACGTGACAAATTGTCTTAAACTTCATGGCATCTACAAATGTTGTTCACCTGCATTAAGAAGGAAATCAGCATGTGAACGGTTGAAACATTCTCAAATGATAAAATTTTCATGCCCTCCTGAGTATTTTAACCCTATGAGTTCCAATCATCAATTCTGTGGTTCAGTCAGAAGACCCAAGCTCAAATCAAGACCAGATCAGGGATTGGCAATTTCGATTGATATTGCCAATCCCTGATTGGATATTTGGATACTTGTTACCCATTTATTTCAGGTACTTAATTGCTAAAATTAGTTCAGATACTTAAGTTTAATTATTAATGATTTAATAAATGATAATGGGTAGTAAGATATATAATAGACGATTCGTTTTATGAAATAATAGGTAGTGAAACATATAATAGGCAATTCATTTTATGAAATAATTCATACAAAAAGAAACAGCAAATTTACTTCTATTTGACATATCGGTACCCTGGGCATTCTAGCATTGTGTTGTGTTGTTCTAGCACTTACAGGGTGGAAATGGCACACCTAATATAGTGTAAGATTGACTTCAATGCTCACTCAAATATAGGGCATACTTATTTATCACGGCGACATTCCATTACACCACACTTTTTCAACACAATAAGATTCCTTGCAATGTTTTTGACATCTCACTATTCCAGATGCTCGGCTTAAAATCATCGAGACCTTCATTGATACAATGACGAAGATATCTCCATCAATTTATAAATTTTTTCCACCCGTGGCATCAAAACGTTTCCTTTGCGCTGTACAAACAGGCGCGCAGATCCTTTGTGAGCAGACTGAATTCCGAAGCGAACCTGGACTGTAATTTATTTCGTAGGAGAATAAACGGCGTAGTCGATTGGTGGGGACGAAGGAGGAAAAGTAATCGAAAGAATCCGGAGGAATAATTAACTTTCGGCGGATATTGATTTGGAATGGAAGGATATGGAGGATGAGGGAAGGAGGGGATGAGGAAGAGTTGGTGAGGGGTGAGGAGTAGAGAGAAGGTGGAGAGATGGAGAATGGACGAAATGAGGATCGGCGAAGGGGTGTTTTTGATAGGAGTGGTGGGAGAGAATGGAAATGGGTGTCGTAGAAAAGGTAAAAAGAGTGAAGGATAAAAACCTTGAATACATACAATGGGCAAATAAGGGGGAGAAGAAATATTGCTGAAATGGGATAGTAATGCCAGATTATTTCCACCGAGTGAGTGAAAATTGAAATCTCATTCTATCATTGCATTTAGAATGAGCAATGCTATGGATAACGAATTGGCTTAATATCGATTTTAGCAATTTAGCTTGAATACTATTTGAATTGTTTTTTCTAACTTAATCTACTATTCTTATCTACACAGTTACCACGGGATACTAGGGATGGAGTACTTATGGCACGAGTGTCCAAAGTGGCACACGAAATAGTTTAGTGGCCCGCGGTACTCCGTCGGCACATTCATTGTTATGTATAGTTCATTTAAGAAATAAAGTCCCAGAGTTAATAAATGCGGTTTCTGCTCTTTAAGAGTTATTATAAATTACGCCTTATGCCAATTACAACATCTTAATCCTACTGTTAACGTTATAGGATAGATTAATAGTATCTTACTGAATGAGTTGGCACCACGTAGACACGCAGGTCCTATACATTTGTCAAATATGACACTCGTGCCACGAAAGGTTCACCATCCCTGCGCAATACCTTTTCGGGATTAATACACTTATTCAATTCGCAACACTTATCGATGATATCTTATCCTCGCAAACACCATTCGTTTCGGATTAATCAATACACCTTTCGATAAAAGTAAGCTTTATTATTAAGCTGCGTACTCGGAATCCTTCTTTTCATGATCTTACTCATCACATTTGAAAAGCCTATTCTCAGTCATATCCTCTATATGGGACCAATTACATTCTTAATATTAACACCCTCCGTCATTCTGATTTCATCCATTCTCCGTAAGTTCGAACCCATGTACTGGTCGATCGAGAAGTAAAACCCGTTTGCTAATTGATTGCATTCTAACCCGCAATCTTCTTTCGAAAGAGCTTCCTTCTTCTTCCGAACAACTTTGGTCATTGTTCCGTTTTGCTCTGGACAAATTGACTTATTTGCAGTACTGGTGCTGCTAATAGTACTTACAAAAAAGAATAAAAAATAAAAGTTAACGCCGCTTATAAAGACCTTACAGTAATAGTAACCTACCTTCTAAGTGATAAAAATGTTTTTCCCATTGACATTTATCCCAAATTCATCTGTGTACGGAGAAGCCTTGGTTCGGATTTCACTCCTTCAATGATAACTCTTTTTTAACGGTTTTTGGTTCGGTTAAGGTTTGATGCCCTGGTATACAGTCCTCTAACCAGCATATTCTCTAAAACCTTGATATTTTTACCTAATTTTATATTAGCTGGCAATATTGTTTCTATTTATATATTATACCTTGATTGAAATCGATAATGAAGTAAATGATTAAGTGACTTACTTCTCAAAAACATGCATATAATCAAATTACTAATATAAATTAACGTAGTGAATGATTTTTAAACAAAGAGACAGTATTCCAAAGGCAAATAGTACTATGAGGATTACCGCACTAATTCTTGGAGGGATACAAAACCAAAGTAAATTTATACAATCTAAGTTTCTCTACGACCATGTATATTTTTTTAGTTTAGAGGAGTTTCAAATCTCATGTCTACATTTAATCTAAAAAATCAGTTAAAATATCTTTAGCAGTTTCGACATGCACATTTGGGAGTAAAATTACGTAATATATTCCTGCCAGACCCTACTTTCCCTTTCTGACACCTACTGCTTTCAATAGCGGGTGTGGTAATTCGTGCGGAGGAATGTCTTCAAGCTTGAATTAATTTCTTGCTCAGATACAATGAATGCGCGAAGACGTTACGTCGTAGAAGGTCATAATAATAGCAATGAAACCTCTAGTACACAATGAAGTTTTGTTTCCATTATTCCGTTGGTATGATAATACTTTCCGAAATGTATTATAATTACTACAATGATTTACTATTTTTCTGCAATATTTCCTCCTTGTATTGGAATTTGTAATAAAAGAGGTGGAGATGCATCGCAACATTTAAAATTTTATCGCATATTTTTGAATGGTGCATATTGCGCGCAATGTAGTTTTAAAGTAAAAATTTACTCACCATAAGCCTTGATTACATTAATGAGTTCCCTAGTGATTCTCCTAAGAAATTGTTTTTTATTGCATTAATAACAACTTTAACTAAGCTCAAAGACTATTCCAAATAATCTTGTTTAAAGATAATGTTAGAAAATCAAAAGTTAGATAGAGTGATGCTACTCTAAGNAATAAAGATAATATATTGTTAAAGAACTGAAGTAAAAAAGGAAGGATATGCTACGCGATTTTGATTCATCATCAAGGATTATCTATTCAGAAATATGTTTGTCGAAGCTTCTCAAACCATTGCCCCCTTCTATTACCACTTCTCCTTTGTGCATTCTTAACTACTATAACTCTATTCACTAACTTCATCTCACAAATCAACCAATTACACAAGCCTATCAGACAAAGCAGTAGGTCATCCTCTGTAATGACTCCATGACAATAATGATTTGAGGAGATAACTGTGCCATTTTTCATCGCTACTTCGATTAAAGAAAGCCAATTCGCTTTTAATTATTTGGAGACACTATAAAATATATCAGGTTTTAAAGAAAACTTAACGCGTACGCACAGTCTTTCAGACGAGGAAATAAAATTCACTTAATTCACCGGAAAACTTTCGTTCATAGCTCGGGGCATTATCCATGACTTTCTACTAAGCAGTTTTAGGTACACTTTTTAATTGAAGTTCACGGGTTAGGGGAGATCATCAAGCTTGGATTAAGGTAGCATATTTTGGCCAATGGTTTATTTATTCAGTACAAAGCGGTATTTTCTGATTGTTGCTTTTAGGTCCTAATCTCAAATTGTGGGCACAATTTGGATATGTTTTAGTATTGAGATTAGTAATTTGGTTATTTTATTTCAAGTTATAGATAGAGGTGCTATATCAAGACGCCTGTATATCTCGCAAGTACTAGTGTGATACTAGTTGAACGTTTAAAATCCATTTGATGGTTTTGCTTTCGATGCTTGATGCTTGTAACTGACTATGTAGGTAGGATTTATAGGTATACTGGCACAGTGTTTCAGAACTTAGTCCTCGAAGTTGATTGGTATGCCATTATTGATACCAGCTACATTTTTAATATATAAACTTGGCATAACCTTTTAGATGAAGGGATTAGGCAACATTGAAAGATGCGGATAGGATATGAGTATTTGAAGAATTCTGAGAAGAATTTTCTGTATGCGAAACTCTCTTAAATAAACTCGTAGAGACGTGAAATTAAAGCGAGGGAAGTCTTTTTTCCTGGAAAAGGGGGCAAAATCATAAGAGAAAGAATTTTTATTTCTGAGTGGGGAGAAGACGCTTGGAGGTTAAGGAAGGGTTATAGAGCACTCTACAGTGGAGGATTGCACAAGAGCGGAGGAGGGGAATGAAGGATGCTCAAAGTCGGAGACGAAGAGGAGCAAAAGAAAGAGGAAATAAGGGAGAAGCTGAGGAAATGCTTAAATTGAAGAAAGGCAGCGTAGACTGTTGATTACGAATGCGGACTTCATTTCCAGAATATTGCGGTGGTGTAATTTCAGGACAGGCTCGTCAAACCAAGATTACCCACGCACTTTTACGGAAGTCTACGGTTTATAGGCTATTCATGAGTAAACGTTAAGCTTAAATTCGAAATTATTACGTTTAAAGTGGGAAAGTAAGATTTTTTGGGCTACCATACATACATACATGCATACAATCGTCTTTATAGGGCGAATTGGGATCAGGGTATATTATATTCTATTTAACCCGTGTTAAAATAATGTAACAATACGAAAATATAACACGATATAAGCTTTTAAACTCAATGTAACTTAACTCAAACTTGCAATGTAAATAGATTTTTAACAATCCCAGCGGAAATAGAAATAAAAGAGGGAAAGATAGAATGGTTCTGTCAAGGGAAAAATACCAACGATTTGGGAAGAGATTTACGAGTACTGGAGGACATATTCATGCTGGGATTCATCTGGGTTTTCATTATTATTTCGAAGAAACACATCGGATTATCGATTTTTCATTAACCTTTAATTTGAATTCAATCAAATCACCCAACTGATATTGTTCAGAATAAGACGTCGGATTTTCTGGTGATCGAATGCTTTTAATACGCTACTTCAAGAATTAAATAGTACTTGTTTCAGGAACTTTATAGTATACTAGCTGAAGTGCCCGTTGATTCTCAACGGTGAAAATAGATGTCGGATTAAATATAATATACCTATTTGTACATAGGAGAAAATAACATCTCGCATCATAGTTTAGTCCAATGGGACGGGTTATCGAAAACAAGAATTTTCTAATCAAATTTCGAAGCCCAAATCTACAATCAACGATAAGAATGTGAACCTTTCCTGGAATTTCCTTCTTATGAAACTTGTCTCAAGTTAATGTGCAAGTTTGCAAGATTTTCAACTTCTGGTTCTAATCGTTAAATTAATCGTAAAATATGCCAAGAGTCCAAATTGATAAACAAAAAGTTACTCATTTATTTCCATTAGTTCATTACGGTACTACGTATGTTTGTTGCCCCTGTGATTCGTCCCTACAATTTGTTCGTGACTGTAATATTAAAATCTCTGAATAATTTCCTCCTCTTCATATCGTCAATTGATTTTAAATGGGCCCAAATACACATGAATTCTGAAGGGAAAATGCATGAACTCGGAATCAAAAATCGCATTGGTCGTCAGGGGGACGGGTTGATTACAACCTCAAAAGTTTACTAAACATTCGTATATTTTATCTAAATTCTCGCAACTTCGAATCGAAAGCGATAATCCTATGACAATAATAAGAATCTTTATTCAATTTCCCTTCTTTTGGTACTTATTTTAATTTTATACGACCATTCCTTCTAATTTTATTTTGCAAAAGAAATAAAGTCTGTACCCGATAAAATCGAACTTTAGATGCATTTCTTATGGAAATCTATCTGAATGAACTTATTTCAAACCCAGCAAATTTTGCGAATGGAAAGTTGACACTACTTCCTTCCGGCTCACGAAGAACATGTACGCAAAATTTGATGCAAATCGGACAAACGGTGTAGACTCCAATCGCGGACAAACAAACACACAAACCCACAGAATTTCAGCTTTATATATATAGATATATAAATAGTTATAGTATAGAATAATTTCTGGTAATCCTAGTGAACATTGTGGTAGTAGTATTGCTAAAATTGTTTCGACAACTCGTCATTTCGAACGTAGTGCGAAATGAGGTTAGTTCTCGAACTCCCATCGGGAATCGAATCCGAGACCGATTTCACCCAAAGCGAATGCGTCGCCCACTTGGTTATCCCTCTTTCCATTGCATGCCATAGAAGTATTATGGTACGCATTAATATCAAACTGAAATCATATTAGGTATTGAATTACAATTGAATTGAAATACAACGTATTGAATCCGAGATAGAAATGTGAGCGAAGATACAAGAATAACAAAAATCATAATGTTGCCCGGAGAGAAATAAGTAAATACGGCGGACTGAACATCAGCAACAAAAATCAAAGGTAAAAAATACGCTGCGCCAAAGGAATAGGGACGCGTGATGAAATGGAGGCGAACCGTGAAAAAAGGAGCAGGAAGGAAGAAGAATGAGAAGAGTGTCGAGGGAGGTATGATGAGATTTGAAACGATTGGTTTGAAAGGATACGCCCACTCTTCCATTCATGCAGCCTCTCCTCTCGCTCCCGTCCTCGAGTCGCTTGATAGAATTGTGATCAAGGACCCAACGGAGCGGCTAAATGAGGTGGCATCACTCAGACTGATTCTTACCTCCTACCCGCGATCACCACCCACTCGATCCTAACCCGCGATAAAATCTAACAAAAGAAGTCCGCAGAGGGTGAACGAAAAGGGGGATTCGGTGATAGATGGGGAATGGGGAAAGAGAAGGGATTAAGGGGAGAGAGTTTCAAGAGGAGAATTAGAGGAGAGGAAGTGTGGAGAATGTGGTGGAAGTATGGGAATGGAAGAGGGGAAGGGAAGAGGGAAAGGGAAGATGAAGATAGGGTAACTTACACGAACAGGTTCGGTTGTCCCTTATCATAATGATAAGGGAAAACCGTAGATAGTTTGTCGAATTTACTAAACAAGATTCTTATTGGCGGATTATGTGAGGGTCAAATGTCGAGCGTCAAAAACGAGGTGTTTGGAATTTATTGGTTAACCGCTAAATGCGTGCTAAAACTCGATAATGACAGGGTATGTGGAGGACAGCAGTTATCATCACAACATAGCACGAACCATTGGACCTAATTAGAAATCATTAGGCCGCAAATTAATTCATCAGGACGAACTTTCGAGGCGTATTGCCTACATTACATCTACATGAGTACCCTGCAAGCCGCCTTCCGGCGTGTGGCAGGGGATGTAAACACCAAGAGTAGAATTACTTCTTTAATTTATTACTATCGCGTATCGTTCGCGGAACAAAAGAGTCTCTAAAACGACTTGTCCTCGCGTCCATTTCCCTTATTTTACGCTCACTGTCGGATCTGGCAAAGTAGCAGGGGGGTCGCATAATATCAATTACGTCATCCGAAAATGTATTTCCTCTGAATTTATCTAACAATCGCAGCCTAGCTTCTAATCTCCTTTCTTTCAAGGATTCCCAACCTGCGTCTGTGAGCATTTGCGTTACACTTGCTTCTCTATCGTAGCACTTTTTAACAAAACGTATCGCCTTACGCTGCACTTTCTCGAGTTCGCGAGAGTTCGTTTCATCCGCTGGGTCCCATATACTCGCCGCATATTCCAGATGGGGCCTAACTAACGTGAAATAGCATCGCTCTCTAACTTTTTCATCGCATCTACCTACAATACGCTTTATAAAACCGAGCTTTTTAGTTGCTTTACCGCATATTTTTCGAATGTGTGTGCTCCAGTTTAAGTTATTGGTTAGGGTGATTCCAAGATATTCTACTGAGTCGACTACATTTAAATTCGTTCCACTAATTTTGTACGGGCGGTTCTGACTCAATTGTTTCCTTTAGAAGAAATTTACTACAGAGCATTTATCTACATTAAGATCTAATTGCCATTTTTCGCACCACATTTGTATATGAGCTAAGTCGTTTGAGAGTGAAGCACTATCTTCGTCACTTGATATTTACCGAAAGTATTAAAAAATATCAAAATCGTAAGTGTACGAAAGAAATAGATAAAAACATTAGACTTAGTAAAATGTTTTCCATTTTAATATGTTTGTCTATTAAAGAATATTTGGAAACAGTATTAATATATTCATTTGTTTTAGGAGGTGACGAAAACACTATACTGAATGCCTGAGAATGCCGTAGGTTCCCCATCTCTGGACTGGGTAATTAATGAACGTGGAACGTGGACGAAGCCATTGACGATTTGTTGAAATTATAATCGAGGTTAAGAAGAAGGAAATGACAAACTCTTTCTCATCTTCCCTTGGAGGAAATGTAGAATATTAGTCAGTTAGAAAGTAGCTGATGCAGATGCAGCAAGATAAAATATAAAGAAATTCCCCTGTGTGGCAAAGAAAAAAAAGCATGAATCAGAAAGAGATGTAAGACTGAAATAATAGAAGGATGCGGAGGATAGTGAAGTAGAAATTTAGAGGAGGAACTGATGAGAAAGATGTCTTAATGATAATTTTCACAGAAACAATAGATGGTGCTTATGAAGAGGTATTGAAAAAGTCGAGTATCGTTGGTAAACAAAGATCAAAAGATTTCCAACTCGGCGCACAAAGGAATTGATTTCTTTTGTCATATTCATCGGTGAATCTCCGCTCGTGACTCGGGGCTTTCGTTGTTAAGAGCACATTTAGTAGCTGCCTTTATTGGCTCATAGATAGAGATCCATAAGTCTGAAATCCCTATTGACGGAACAGCTATACTTTCGGTATCAAATTCGCTGCCTACGGATTCCTCTATCCATTAATAGCATCAACAAAAAAGCTTTCGATAAATCTATAGAGCTTCTTATGGTTTCATCGCTGCTCCAAAAGTTTCTTTCTTCAAAATATTAAATAAATTAAAAATAAAAAAAATATTGCAATTTTTTATATAAATGTGAGCTTTGAAATCACGACACGATTTTCTGGACCGATCAATAACATTTTTGGAAAGATACCAATACCATTTTCGAAATGAAGGCAAGAACTTAGCTCTATAATAGGTCAGCTTAAGTCAAATGTATGCATTGCGAATACTTGATTGTTATATATAGACATGGATCGTGTTGTCGTTATAATGTCAAATTTCAATTAAAATACTGTATTTTACCGATTACAGGTTTCAGGATGATTCGTGGGGTAGTTCTAAAGTCGATTGAGCATACACATTTTTATGTATTCATCTTTTATATTAGTAATGTAGTATCTAAAGAGACATTAAGATTTTATGTGATGGGAAGAACCGTTGGAGAATGAACAAAACAATGGTAATCGAAGAAAAAGAGGACGACGACAATGTAACACAACATGAGAACAATGCAAAACATTGCTGGGAGATAAATACACATTAGTTGTAAACACAAGGAGGTGCCTCTACGAATTTCCACGCTCTATTTTATAATTAGATTAAAATAGCACAAAGTCAAGGTAAAGTTGTGAAGGAAAAGATGAAGAAACAAGAAAACGGCGAGCCACGTCATAAGAACGAAATGAATTCGGAATCAAAAACACCCGCAGAGATTCGAACGATAAAGTTACCTCCAAAGAAACGAGTAAATGAACTATACAGTGCTACGTCATCAAGTGACGTTGAGTTTACGATAAAGCGAAACTTCCGTCCTCTGAGGCAGTGATCTATAGACTTAGGAGACCCCGTAACCTTTTTTATTATTGGGTGAACCTTGGTTTTTTAACATTAAGGTGAAATATTTGGTGTAAACTGTGATAAATTAAGCTCTCTTTTATCGACTGTCACCACCTATTTTTGTCCTGCCTAACCTAAAATATGTAGCTGAGTAAATAATACACAGACTATCACATCTGATACCAAATATACTTCTGATTTATGATAGATATTAATTTAATAGATATAAATTGACATC
This sequence comes from Ladona fulva, assembly GCA_000376725.2. NCBI lineage: Eukaryota > Metazoa > Arthropoda > Insecta > Odonata > Libellulidae > Ladona > Ladona fulva. The sequence continues at coordinate 479,805 of KZ308224.1, forward strand.
CCTCTTCAGAGCAAGTCTTTCTAGTATGCAATACCATACTTCCAGGTAGGAAGAAAAACGTCGGCCAAACCAGTATTAGCAGGATAAGGAAGCGATAAGGGGCTCGATATTGTCCCCATTCTTTGAGTCATTTCGAACTATCTGAAACAGTCACTATACATTCGCTAGAAAGTGAATATTTTGGTTGAAATTTATTGAAGCCACGTGCTCTTATATTTAAATGGACTACTGTTTTTTACCTTAGGTGTAAATATCTCGTACTCATTATTTTCTTAAAAATACCATTCTCAATGAAAAATAGCAGTAAGTATGAAGTGCTATGTTCCTAAAAGGAAAGGCAAGACATAAAAGGGCGTTACAGTTTCCTCTCTTTTTATGATAATCGTTTGGACTGAAAAAGGTGGTATAGGTAAAGATTATGGCTACAGAAACAAAGTGGATTCTAGAAGATTAAGCGAAGAGCCCAGACATCCAAGTAGTTGCTCCCATAATAGAGGTTTTAAAACTTTCTCTCCCCTCTTCCTCTAAAGAATCGATTGCGTAATCTGTACCACATCTTGTTCGTTCCCCGTTTCGGCAACGTAATCACATCGTTAAATAGCCTTCGCAGTTCCTCAGCCATCACGAGTTTTAAAGCTACATTATCCGACGTACTTATAAATGAGTTCTGATGTGAACAGAAAATTTACCCAAGTTTTACGTTGGTGTTTTATGACGGAAGCTGTCTACGGTTTGTAAGATATATCACAAGTCTCACCAATCCTCCATTATTGGTAGCGATTTTAATATCAGATTTCAACACAGGTTCATATTTTATCGTCTTCTAATACCTTCGTTAACAGACCACTATTGAGTATAAGTTTGGTTCACTCCAAAGCCAGGAACTGAAGCGTGAGAAACTTTAAACAGCTTCTAAAAGGATGCCATTGTATCAAAATATGTCTAGAATAAGCATTAATTTAAATATTTGAGAAAGTACCAACACCGACAGACTATAACTACCATGGTTAACTAGTGTGCATACTAATAGCCTTATTTTTTACAAATCAAATTCCCCCTAAAAGTTAAATACTGCATTAACATTCCGTCTCGCTTTATAGTGTTGGTAATGAAAAGCTGGCGTAAGGGAACTAGTTTTATTGATTTAGAAAGAATTGCTTCAATGTTGTCGTGCTCTTTTGGAGATGTGGATATCTTATCATCAAACATGACTGCACATAGACCTAACCTCCAAAATATTCACATATTCCTAGTTTGCTAAAGGAACGAAATACAATGAAAGTGAGGGCTATGAGTATGGAGCAATGACAGCTGTTCAAAACAAAGGACGGTAATTCATTGTATAAATGAATTTCGTAACCATTCCATCGCATAGAAAGAAATCAAAGATCATGCACAACAGACCTAAAGTAAGTATTCCATCGAGTGCTCAAAATAATGATACGCAATTTCCTTGGACTTTGTGCCTCCGGAAATTCTTTTCTTTCTCCAGGATTGAAAATTTGAAGAAGATAACGATTATTTGAATTTCTTTAACCTATATTAGGGGAATGTACGTTGAGATAAATTTACCTTATACCAAAGATTCCGCAAGAAACTACGTGATTGAGGGAGAAAAATGTTTGATCTATTAGAATTAACAGACTATAAGGTTAAAGAAAGCACGGAAATATAACACTCATTCAGGATGGAAGTGAAAAACTCGTTTCAAGGGAAGAATTTCCTTTTTCATTGTCCTTGGCCTTGGTTACTGGATTTCGCAAAGGTAAAATCCACATGCTATGCAAAAAATTTGCAAGTCAAACAGCTGAAGATAATTTCTCCCCATGGTATAATTCGTGGTAAATACTTTTCAGAGAATTTCTATTCTCAGCGAGGGTTTTAAAGCAGCCTCCCTTCCTCAACTGAAGACTTATTATCTCCATAACTACATGTGGACCAAAATTTTATCATCCACACTCTGCTTCCACCGAGTAATAATTGCCTGTCTTTATCTTACCCTCTTTATAAAATCGTCACTAAAACGTCTGAACCTCCTACTTACCGAAGATACACCAAGTATGACGTGAAATAAATATTTAACTGGACGTTTTCTGCTTTTCTGTGTGACCAACATGGATTTCTCCGTGGTAAACCCCGAAAAATAACGTATAAGAACTACACCTTGCGTCCTCGTAAATGCGGGAAGGACTCTTAAAAAATAATGAAGGGAAAAACCCGTATTAATCAGCGGAGTCCAACGTTGGTATCCATGACAAGAGCGGGAGCCTCATCCAACCGCTACTATGAAATTTCTTCCTCTTCTATCTCCCTAATTATGCCCATAATTATTTCCCTTCCTTATCCCTTAGAAGAAGCCCATCATTACGTCATTATCATACGGGGGGCGAGCGAAAGACCGCGGGGGCAAATTAGAACCGAGAAGGGCGATATCGTTCGCCTCTTGAAGTTTCTTTGGCGAAGTTGTGAATTAAAAATAAAGGAGGTGATAAAAGGAGACGGGTGAAAAATAGGATTCGAGGAAAGGGTCGGAAGATTTTTTTTCGTTGAGGGTTTAGGTGGGGGAAAGGTTGATGAAGGGAAAAGGAAGGAAAAAAGCTGTGGTGAGATATCTTCGCTAATTGTCTCAGCTCCGTTTCTGTATGACCCTAAGCTCTTCCCAGCCCTTACCCGTCTGGCGTCGAGTGCCTCTCTCGGATAATGCAACGGTAACTTTCTGAGGTGGCGCGGTGATGAATTTTGAGAACTTTTGGTTTTTCATTTCACACGAAAGGGCGATTGCAAAGGAAATTCGCATTATTCACATTGTTTCCCAATTTTCATTTTTTTCAGAATAGACAATGCGAATCGAAACGACACGAGGACTAAAAACAAAACAAAAAACGAATGGTACTTCGTTATCAATTGTTAGAGATTTAATTCTGTAACACAAACCCGGAACATCGACCAAAACAGAACCGAAACTGAAAATAGACGTAATTTTTGCCGAAGTTAAGTGAAGCGAAGACCGAAGCCGAACAGAAAATTAAAATCCTTGAGGTCCGAAAGGTTTGTGACCACTGCTTCAGGAAATGCTTTAAATTGAAGAGAGAGCAGAAATATTTTTTTACTCGAGTGGTATACATACATAAGTGTTCTACCTTTCGGTAGGCCCACGTGCCCTAGTATTCCCTATTCATAGCCCTTTCCTTCGCTACCTGGTAACTTACCCCACCCTTTATGTCACCTAACATTTTTTGCCTTTGCCTTCCCCTCTGTCTTTTCCCTTGCATTCTACCCTCTATTACATTCTTCAGCAATCCCTCTCCTCTCAATATCTGACCCACCCATTTCTTTTGTCGGTGCTTAATTACTTTAATTAAAACCCTTTCCTCCCCAACCATTTCTAGCACCTCTATGTTTGTCTTTCTATCCACCCAGCTCACCTTTTCCATTCTACGCCACACCCACATCTCAAATGCCTCCAATCTTTTGATGTCCTCTTTTCGTAATGTTCACGTTTCACACCCATATGGCAAAACACTCCATATCAAGGATTTTACCAATCTTTTCCCGATTCCTTTATCAAGACCCTTTGTCATTAATTCCCTTCGCTTCATAAAAGCTTCCTTGGCCAATGCTACTCTTTTTCGAACCTCATCTCCACATCTCCCATCCCAAGATAGAACGCTACCCAAGTACGAGAATTTGTCCACCTGCTCTAGTTTTTCCCCATCGACCCTGATCGTTAATTTAGCCTTTTTTCTCTTCGTGAATCTCATTACTTTAGTTTTACTTACGTTTATTTTCATTCCATATTCCCTTGCCTTATTGTTTAGCGTATTTACTAGTATTTGTAAACCCCTTTCGGAATCGCACACAATAGCTTTATCGTCTGCATATCTTACTGACTTTACCACTTTCCCTCCAACTATCACTCCCTTGCTTATTTCTTCCCAAGCTTCATTCACCATTTCCTCTGCATATATATTAAAAAGCGATGGTGATAATGGGCATCCTTGTCTTACCCCTCTCCCTAACTCTGCCCATTCCGACTCCCCCTCAGTTTTTATAACTCTAGCTATTTGATTTAAGTACAAATTTTGCACCAAACACCTATCTTTCCACTCCAACCCAATTTTATTTAAAATTCCCATTAATTTTGGCCATTAAACTCTATCGAAAGCCTTTTCAAAATCGACAACATGCACATATATCCTTTTTAAATTCTAGGCTTCGTTCTACTAGTACCCTCATTACCCCGATTGCATCCCTCGTTCCTTCTGAAATCCGAACTGGTCTTCTCCATTTGCCTCCTTAATTTTTCCTTCAATTCTTCTATTCAATACTCTTAGAATAACCTTTGCCGCGTGAGATATTAAACTGATTGTACGATAATCTCGACACTCAGAAGCATTATTCTTTTTCTGTAAAGGAATCAGGATTGTCTTAGTGAAATCCTCTGGCCACTCCCCATCATCATACATTTTTCTACATAGATTATCGAATTCTCTCTTACCCTTTCCCCTCAGGTTTTTAAGTAGCTCCACTGGTATCTCGTCAATGCCCGTTGCTTTATTTACTTTCATATCACGCAATGCCCCATGAAGCACACATCTCTTAAAACATTATAAACCAAGTGATATAAAACTTAACTCAATAACGTGATAAATAAACCATATCCCGAACGTACAATACAAATATCGGAATAGGTAATTCATATATAGTAGTAACCCATATATATATAGTAATAACCCATACATTTACATGCAAATTTCATAGATAGGCCGAAAATCACCGGTTTCTTGACATTAGATTATTCTAATTTGCCATCACTACATATTAACTTAAAATTTATTTACTGAAAATTGCTATTTGATTATTATTGACTTCATTATGCATAGATAATCGGAAGTGAATAACTGTTTCGTCATATAAATTATTTTCATTTTCATTAAAAAAAATAATTAAAGCGTAACTATACAAACTTTAACCATAAATAATGCACAGTGTCATAATTGCATTTATATAACACTTGTAGTTGATTTTCTTATTCTTCTCTTTTTGTATTAAAAAAAACACAAGTGAAAACCACCCGTAATATACCGTATTCTTTCCGTCTACTTTTCTCCCCCATTAATTATTTTCAGACACAAGACCTCACCCGCAGTTGAAGACCACACACTCACCATGGAACCCAATCATAGGACGGGACGGAAATGCCGACATTTTAATTCATCTTTTTTTTTTGCTACACCGATTTTATGATTTCATTATTTCATTTCTATCTGTGTTTTCGCGGGTTTTTTTCGCTCCCCTTCTTATGTGAGCGTTTTCCCGCACCGTGGGTTTTTCTCTGAAGGCCTTCAGCCGAAGAGTTTTTTCCCCGCAATCTTATCCTTTACTTTTAAATGTATTTTTTTATTTTATATCATTTTTTAACACTGAAATTCTATGTAAATGTATGACTACAGAGGTTAGGTGTAAGAGAGGCCCACATGGGCCTAACCTCGCCGAATAAAGTGTTTTATAATAATAATAATAATAATAATAATAATAATAATAATAATAATATTACTACATCTATATCTCTTTCCCTCGATCCCTACTTTTCCACCGCAAATTAGGCATCAACTACTTGTCATGTATTTGTCTTACCTTCTTTTGAAAACTCTCCATCGCTCACTGGATAACCTATAATTTGTTTCTATCAGTTTCTCCTCAAAACAAACGAATGCCACTATGTAATTCTTGCGTGACATAATTCTAATGAAGGGATGAAAGATACTTGGCTTAAGGTATACATTCATAGTAATAATTATGTCCTGATAAAAAGAATGAATCGGTTGGTTACTTAAAAGAACTTCGTGAGCAATTTAGTGAAGCAATCAACTATTCCAACGATGTTGAAGAAAATATACACCGAAGTAAGAGATGATTTAATCGCTTCATAAGACATCGAGTCATGCCTCGTCTCTGAATCTCATAACTACGTCGTTTCATACCTCCTTGCTATTAATCGCTTCATACAGAGCCGTGCCCGGCCTATCTGCCTCTCGGGTGCAAACATAATTTGCCACCCCTTAAAATTAAACACAGGAACCATATATTTCCATAGATTAATAGGCAAAAAATATTTTGAAATACTTTGAAAAACCTGTTTTAAGACTTCGTTCGCTGGCTTACATTGTTAAAAAAAGACGATAACGATTAATAATATATATTCCGTATGTTGGTAGAGTAAAGAGTCAGCATACGCAATAAAATATTGTTGATAGTTCACATTACCTACGAGTAACATTATCATCCCAATGCGCATATCCTAAATTTATTTGATTTCTACTAACTATATTTTCCGCAAATAAAAATGAAAATTGATAATAATAATCGTATTGCAAATTAAATTACTACGATTAAATCCACGGCGCAAATAATGTTGTTGTATTAATGGTTGGCTACGCCTCTGCTGACGCACCAAGATTCTGCCTCCCGGATGCGATGCACAACTTGCACCAATTGGCGCGGCTCTGTCGTCGTACCTCGTCTCTATGGTAAGCCGAAAATTCCCAAAAAAGGACCAACAAACGAGGAAAGTTATTTCGGCTATTTCATCTACATCCCTTAATATAAATGGAATATTAAACCCAATCATTCGAATTCGAAAGATTTGGCCATAAGTTAAGTTTGCGAGGCTCATAAAAGTTTGAAAAAATAACTTTCTAATTTAATTTTCTTTAGCATTGTGACATTTTTAATATAACCAGTTCATTCCAATCGGTTTCAAATTAAGAAAGGCGATTAAATTAAGACTCACGCATAAGGATTAGGGTCAGGATAACTCACACTTCCATTTCCGTGACCAGGACTCGTACCTGGGTTTTCGCGGACCCATAGCAAAGTACTAACCACTACACGATCACGGCTCGTACCGGGTGACAGTCGATTTCAATCCGATCTTATGGTTATTTATCCTATCTGAGATGAAGTAATTCCAATAAGGGTAAAAACCAAAGCTCCACTTACTCCTAATAATACATAGTTGAAAATGCCTATTTAACAAAAACATCATTAATCTCTGAACTGAGAATTAAAATGTGTGCCTGGTAGGAGAAATTTCATCAATTGCCGTGACCAGGATTCGAACCTGGGTTGTTGCGGCCACAATGCAAAGTACTAACCACTGTACGATCACGGCTCGCACCGGGACACAAAGAATTCCCCATTCCGATCTTATGGTTATTTATCCTATATGAGATGAAGTCATTCCAATAAGGGTGAAAACCAAAGCATCACTTACCCATAGTAAAACGTGGTGGAGAAACGCCTTTTCTAAAAATACTCAAATATTCTGATAAGTGAGATTTAAAATATGTGTCTGGTCTGAGAAATTCTCCTTTCTAATGGCGTGACCAAGAATCGAACCTGGATGTTCTCGATTTTAATATCAGTGCGATTGTATGGAAATCCATCTTCATTAAAAAAGAAACGAATTATGTTTTTTATATATTTATGCTTTTGGTGGAGTTTTGTATTTTTGACTTTGTTATGTTATCTCTTTTATGAATGATTATGTAGAATTTTTATACTCCCTCCGGTATCGCTATTACATTTTGGAAAATGGTTGCCCCTGTATTTTTAGATCTTTAATGTTTTCCTTTTTTTGATGTCCCTTTTAGCGGTGGCTTATTATATAGTGACCTATCTCACGTTTTAATTTTTTTTCAATACTGAAATTATTACGTTGGAAAATGCAGTACGAATTCAAAGAGCATACTCTTTCCATGGTACATCTTCCTATATTTCCTATTTTACAGTTTGGTTAGTCTATTCTTCCAAACAGAATTATGTGAATGTGAGCGTCCGTAATTATCTGCAAATTCCTCATTAATTGTCACTTGGTAAGATGAAATACTGCTGTATAGAGGTAAGTTAAATTAAACTTTGCATTCGATACTTCTACGAAAATTAGTTACAAATTGCTTTTGTAAAACCTGTCGGAGGCTATATGGCTCTGTATTTAAACTTTTAATACGAAATAGGACGCACCAGAGATTCGATAACATTTCCTTCGAATTTTGTCTTCAGCTTATTCGAACGATTTCCCATTTGATTGGTGAGAAATTTGTGGAACATGCGCCGTTAGAATGCCTCATTTATGCCTCAGTCCTTTTCCTCACACACACTGAACTCAGTAAACAACTGTCATGCTTTTCACAAAACGCGGTTTCCTCCCGAGGTCTCGATAAGTATTTCGACTGAACCTTTTATGCTAAATTTATTTGGTGGATACAATTCATTCTTTCGTCGATGCTTTGGCTAACGAAAGGAATATTTTTCCTCTGAGATATTTTTTATTTTCAAATGAATAACTATAGCTGAAGGATTTGGACCATTCCTATTTGACATTTTTTTTGTTGTTCGTCTTTCAAAACATGTCACGTTTCTTAAACCAAAGAAACAAGTTATAAATGTTAGATTGAGGATGTACGGTTTACTCCGTGGTCACTTACCTGAGTAAGTATTCCAGATGATGGTCTGCTCCATTTCCTCACCAACGTCAACACCAGGATTAAGGTGCCTCATATGATAGAAATTGTGAGAATTTAATTTTTGCACGTCATTTAAAATAAGACGATATATTTAAGTCAATAAGTAAAGACATTGAAATGGAATATAAACCAAATTGCGATTAAATAAAACCTTTTGAGATTAGAGCTTTACCTTTATCACCTTTGTGGCAACAAATGTAGGAACTGGCATCGACGGTGTGTTTTCTATTATAACCTCGCCTCACTACTGCTAAATAACCTTCCCGTTCGTCCTTCGTCCCTTCTTTCGCGCGTGCCATTACCTGCTGATTCGTATCCTTACGCCCACGGACCAAGTTCCACGTAAAGGCGTTAGTGCCTTCGAATAAAGTTTGCTGGAGTTATATTTATTTTAAGCCTCGGTTGTGCACTATGTACTTACTTCCATGGCTAACATTCCTTTTGAAGGAAGGTTAAATAATTTTAATCCTAATTTTTTCGAGAAGGAATTTCTAAATGTAGGAAAACACGTGCTATATAACGAACTGTAACGAGAGTTTCTTTGCTTCACAGGGTAAATATATTACAAATATTCTTCTGGTTCAGAATTATTAAGTTTTAAAAAATTGCACGCACAAAGAATCTACGTTATACATATCATAANNNNATATAATATTTAATACTAAAAACTCGCAGTTAGTCATATTTTAAAGAAAATGTTGATTTAAATTACTGCAATTTCATTCGTTTTGGTCTTCGTCTTGATTACGATTAAAGGAAACACTTCCTCGTTAAAAGCATATGATGTTTCCAGCATACTTATTATTGGATATTGTAATATATTTGAGTTTATATTTTAATCAGCTTAAATATGAAATTTGGTCTTGTAATTTCAATTCCTTTGAATTAGCCTACAATAATCTCGTTAAAATCTGCTAATATCTCGTTTAAAACAGCAATTGTGACGCGATGCGCTAAACACTCCATTGATTCACCTTATATGCTTGTATTTTTCGAGTTAGTGGTAGTGATGAAAAGCTATCCGGTGAATAATTTTTCTATGTCACCTTTTCAAGAATATTCAACTTGCTCATCGTATTCCACTATTTTATTTTCTTGGTGGGATGTGGCTCATGCCTTGGGGAGCTGTCCAATATTACAGGGTTTAAGCTCCATTAGGATCAAGGTGGGAAAGCACAAAAAGAAAGAATGCATTTAAATAGAAACACATCTTTAATTGATCAATTTCTACACGTATCCTTACATTCTCGCAATTCAAAACTCTCATAAAAAATTCTTGCATCAACCACACCGACATTTATAATTGGATTTCTTGGGAAGAAGGCAAAACTTTTTCAACCACAGTTATTATAAATTGAATGCCCCAGTTAGAATCACTAGTCAGAGTAGTATAATTTTATAAATCGTCGTCACCTCGTATTTTTATAAATATTTTATATACATATCAACCAATAAGCTCTCTATATATTTTACAATTGAAGGGGTACATAGACAATTTATAGATTTTCTTACCCTGTGTTGCGACCAAATAAAAAGAAAGGGTAAAACAATAGCTAAGCAGCGTTTCTCGAAGCCGGGTCTTGAGAAAGAACGACTCATTTTTTCTTGCGTTCAAACTTTCAGCACAATAGCGGAGTTGCATTGGTAACATAAACAAAACAAAACTCGGTCTTTCCCTGTGCACCCTAGAACGAAATCATTTTGCAATACAATCAAATCAGATTAATAGCTATAGTAACATATTTAGAAATTCTCATTTGATTTCCATAACACTTGCTAAGAATAATCACATTCCTTTCATCTCATATCCCGGGAAACACCCTAGCTGTCGGTCACCTTCGAATCCTTGAGTATTTTTATATCACACGTTATAATAATTTCATAAAGTCGAGGATTTTCATTCCGAGTTTTTAAAATAAACAGTATGTATCTGATTGTTAGTTAAATACATATTTCAACTCGTTAAAATTTCTCATTCATAAAATCAATATCCTATATATGTCGGCATAAAGACATATATACTCATATATTTACGAATGATAATATATGAATATGTATGCGTACATTTGTGCTCTACTATGCAAACATATATACATAAACATCTACTTTATACGTCAACATAATTAACATCATAAAGTATGGGATATTTATCAAGAAATATATAAATAGCCCGCCAAGATTTGCTGTCGAAAATTCGTCCACAACGCAAGCGAGATTTTAAAGCATAAATATTTTAACGTAAAATATCTTTCATGCGTTTTTCACATTTAAATAATGCCATCTCTTCTGGTTATGTCTCGACCGTTATTCTAGCAATTTCTTAAGAAAATAAAAATTTATTTTGGGAAATACTTTTCACGGGAACTATTAATCTTTATTGACAACAGATAGGGTAAATTATGGGATTAGAACTTTTGTGATAACTCGTTTGAGTGCTCAAACTTTTTCACGAAAGATTTAAACTCGCGGAAAACTGTGGTTAAGGGCATGAGACAGAGTAGAAATCTGGTATCGAATTCCGTTTTCACCACACTTTAAACATTATATTTGCAAAATATCGTATTTTACGCTGGATAAAACAAAGTGTAACATTTTTGACAATTTAGAGAGAAAGCATTATTTTTCAGCACATTAATAACAATTATTACCCTTCCGTTGAGGTCGAGTGTTAAATAGACTTCTGTTCCTTTCTGCCCTCGGGGTACCAACCGCAGAAAAAATTCAAACAACACGTGGATATTCTCCCTTGCGTTACCTCGGCGCAGAAGGTTAACTTGGTCGTTTTTCATCCTTTCATTCAGTAAAGGGCTTATCATATATTTATTGGTTGCAGTAGGGCGGTTACAAACAGTGTGCTACGGTCCCCTAGACTCCGAAGGCTTATGCATTGCATGAGTCCTTTCAGGTTTTTCCACTCTCAGATGCGTCGCTTTCCGATCTTTTTTCTTCACTCCGTTTTTTGGGGAGTCCGGCACTGGCTCTCCGGGGACTTCGAGGAGGAGTTTCCCGAGGGCCACTGGGATGACGAGGACCGCTGCCACGGTGATCACTAATCGAATCCCGGGAGAGCCGATCCAGAATGACCTAGAGCCTGTTTTTGAGAAATTCAAGCATTAATGTGCTGAGTTTGGTAACTTTTGAGAATAAAATCAGCGTTTAATGGACAAAAAAAGAAATATCAAGTTCAGAGGACCGTTTGTCTTGCTCACTGGACATCAATGAAAGCAAGGTTAATAAGGGTTTTAATCATGAAATCTTAAGGAGTTATCTACGAACTTCTATAGAGTTTTCAACAACAGGTATGTCAATCCTATTATCTATCAACTAGTTCACACTGAGAACACATGAGGAAATTATAGGAATTTATCTATTAGAGCTCAAGGAATACATTGTAAACTACGGTAGATACTTCAACAAAAGTAATTTGCATTTATAGTTCATCGGTCTAATGTGTAACGAGAGCTTGCGATACCCCAGGGTGCATCCAGAATTTTTGTATGGGGCGACAGAACTTAAGAATAATTACAAGTAGTATAAGGAAGAGGTTACGATTAACGTTACAATGCGAAATTATTGATTCTCGTCTACAGAAAGTATTAACGACAGAGAAATGTTGTAAGCTTTCCACATACCTACTGATAAAACTCTTAAATTAGGTTCTGAATGATACAATTTTAGAATCTTGGGGGGGGGGGTTGCTATCACTCGTCAGCCACCCCGCTAGGTGCGCGCCTGGTGAAATCATCATTACATCATTAAAGAAACCAATCTTTATTATAGATTCTTTGTATTATTTCCAAAAGATAATATTGTATAACAGACACAATTGTGAATTAAAACGGGCATGTTGTAAATAGTTCACGAACAGGGAGCATATCAGAAATGGGAGTTAAAATTAACGGTAGTTATGAAATGTTTCCGGTCCTTCCTCAGAAAAACGTCGCCAAAAGAAAGTTTCTTCACTTTTTATCAGCTTATAAATATTATGTAATCCAAGACAAAATACCTTGCAAGAATTTTATGCTGTCTACCTTTTGCTAAATATTCATCAAGCCCAAGTAATGAAACGAAAGTGACTAACATCTTCTTTCCTTCAGCATGGTTACCAACATCTCCTTTTAGTGGGTCAGCTAAATTGTTTGAACTTTATTTCCCCATGTCTTAGCACAGAAAAGTAGAAACTTGCTTGATGTTCAATAATGAGAGCATATTTAATGAGCTGAAATCTCACTTAAAGTAAACAAGAAAGTTCTAATGGGGTATCACGAATGACAACGTGTGAAAATATGCAGGAAACTTCTCCGCATTCCAAGCAATGAACGGGCAAAACACCTTGCGAAAAAGATTCCAATCAGAAACTCATGCGTAAACACTTCGTTTCCTTCGAATCGGAACCCGATTTTCCTAATTGCGCCAGCTCACTGGCAAAGGGAACGAGACTCGGACCTCAAAACTCTGTGGTTCTCCCCCAGTTACGCTCTCCCTTACGCGGAGGATTGTCGAGTTAGAAAGAGGATTCGGCATTTTTCGCCGAGAAAAAAATCTAGTGGGGAAGAAATGCGGGGAGAGAAGTTCTCGGAAAGTAAACGTTGCGCGGTAATTGAAATTCACCGCAGTATTGAAAGGCGATGATCTGTGTGCGAGCGATCGCTGGAAAAGGAAACCCCGGGGCAAACAACGGGAGAGCGAAGTATGGAAATTTTAAGAGGATGGGGTGCGGAGATAGCGCCACTTATGGTTACGGTGTTTTTTTTGGAAACGAAAAACAGTGGAGAAGAAAATGAGAGCACAGAAACAAGAAGAGTGGATGATAAAGCAATGAGAATAAATGAGGAGTATGAAGTAAGTCAAGGAGATTGCGATAGTTTTGGTGGTGATTTCCATGTACGAACTGGTCGAGCCTCCTTACGGGTTGAGGTATATCCAAGCAAAATCCCGCTAAGGTTACAGGTTACAGTTTTTATAATCGACGTAATTATATTTTTTAATACTTGTACCAATGAGTACCGATGAGTGGCAGTGGGGCTATCTATGTATTTATTTTCTATGACAAAAATATTGAAAAATTAAATACCAAAACGAATAAAAGAAACCGATTTAATAACTGTCCATAAAATGCATCGTCAGTTTCTATTTAGTGTCTTATTTGTAGACTAAAATTTTTACTAAATTCAGATACAAAGACTGCATTTATACTATTTAAGAGATTAAAGTACGCACGTCAAATTGTAAAACTTCGATATCAGAATATGCCGTTATATATTTGTGCAAAGTTGTGAATGAAAGAAAAGTGAAACATAATTACCCACGACTGTGAAAATAATAAAGCCAGGACATATATACAAGTTATTAAAGTTTGACGTTAACGTCACATCAATACGTAATATTATCGTACTAAGAATAACTAAATAATTAATTCGATTTTCGAACTGATATTACAAAGATATGTTTCATCTTAACCCAGAAAAAATATTTATCGAATAGTGAAGAACTCGATAGTCAGCATAATGTACGAATATCGTATCGTATTGTTACCCTTTCATTCAATTTCATATCCTCTCACTGTAATAGGTTAAATATTATTTCGATATCATCCTGGATGAAAATAGATACAATAGATTTCAAAATATGACCATAAGTAGATTCGTTTTTAAATCGGAAAAAAGGTCCAAGGATTTGAAAATATTTCAGCATCTTATAGCATTCATAAATTTAAGTATATACTTTAAATGAATGAAATTTATGTCAATTAAGAATTCTAGAGATATCTCAAAACTAAGCATGGATATATTATTTACTTTTTGTGCCAGAGATTAAATTTGGGAAATGAAAAGAATCTTTATATGAAATGTTTGCATCCACCAAATCTCAAATCTTAATTAAATTCCGTCTGTAGATTTGAAAGAAAACCCTGAATCAAGTAAAAAGGAAACATAAAAATGAAACAGAGAAAGATGGGGCACTCTTTATTTCTGAAATCTAAATAAGCAATTCCAGAGAAGGAGACTTTATTAAGAAATTCCTCGCAGTTTTTCTTATCCATATTTCAAGGGAAGATTAACAGTTGCAATGAACACAATTTAGAAGAGTAAAGTTGACGTAAACACTGTAGGCATTCACATAAATCATTCAATACTTCACATGAGTAATGCCACATAAATGAGGGTGATACTTGGGCCGGAAATTAGACAACCTGAATAAAGGTTTCGGACTGGGATCCGTTCGACTGAAACCTAATTATGCAGCTGTCAAGGAAGAGACATCCTTAAGGAATCCCAAAAGTCTCGAGTGAACAATTGATAACAGAAAATGAATATCCCAGAGAGGCTTTTTCCGAGTTAGAGTAGGGCTAACAGTGCGTTAATGTAAATAATTTCAGGAATAATGTTTTATGGAAGGAAGTGCTAAGGATATGTATTTCAAATTGTGTCTAGATGAACTTTTTGGAATTCACTCTCAATGACGATCCATGAGGTGCAACCAATAAATAAGTTTAGACGCTCATTGGTTGAATATGTTACGAATTTTTGAGTACTGTCCCCTTCTCACACTGACACAGTTCATTGCCTCATCGAGGCGGAGGGGTGTAAACGGAGGTTGGAGGCGATGCATAGCTCAGGTTCAACCATGCTAAGAAGGCTTCAACATTATCTCCAGCCAAATAGTGAAAGTGGCACTCCTTCATTCACCAACCGGCAGTGAGACAGCCTGGTGAATCACTGTCTTTTACCCTCCAGGCGCAATTACAATTTATCATGATGAGGTGATGGCATTACAGAGGTCCATCATGAAGAAAAGAAATAATCTCCTACACTTCGCAACCTACAACTGCCGCAGCTTGAAGAGCGAAGATCGACTCCTGGAACTACTTAATGAATCAGAGAAGATAAAATGGGATGTCATCGGACTTAATGAAGTAAAAAGAAAATCAGAAGAACTGTTTATGCTCAAGGAAGAGCATATTTTTTATTATAGGGGAACAAAGGATAGAAGACTTGGAGGAGTTGACTTCTTGATTAACAAGAAATGGAAAAATAATGTGGAGCAAATAGAAAGTGTATCTGACAGAATATGTAAGCTAATCCTAAGGATAAACAAGCGTTACTCTGTTCAGATTATCCAAGTTTATTCACCAACAGCAGCAAGCAGTGAAAAGGAAATTGAAAATTTCTACCAAACTCTCGGCACGGAACATGACAAGGAAGATCAATATTATAAAATCATCATGGGCGATTTCAACGCTCGTGTAGGTAAGCAGGAAGCAGATGATACTGTCACAGGAAAACATGGACTAGGCCAGAGAAATGAACGAGGTCACCGCCTTGTAGAGTTTGCAGAGTGCACCAATATGTACATAATGAATACATATTTCAAGAAGAATCCTACAAGGAAGTTGACTTGGAGAGGTCCTAATTGAGTAAAAACGAAATAGACTACATATTGGTTAACAAACTCTACCCAGTTACTGGGCGGAGTGCAAACCATGCAAAGATTGTCCTTTTGCACAAGAAAGGAAGCGAGGAAGATTTGAAGAACTACCACCCCATCAGCCTCCTTCCTGTTATTTACAAAACGTTCATGAGAGTAATATCTGCACGTCTGAAGACGTCCCTGGCAGCTGCCCAGCCCAGAGAACAAGCTGGATTTCGCAAGGGATTCAGAACTATGGACCACATCCACACGCTGCAAAGAATGAACGAATGCGAGATGCCACTAGTACTCTGCTTCGTGGACTATGCCCAGGCCTTTGACTCGGTAAGTACCTCCTCCACACTGGAGGCACTGGGGAAACAAGGGATAGATACAAAGTACATCCAACTTTTACGCAGCATCTATAAGGACGCCACAGCCTCTGTAATGCTGCATGAAGAAACAGAGGAATTCCGGATTGAGAAGGGAGTGAGACAAGGCGACTGCCTTTCACCAATTCTTTTTACAGCCGTTCTGGAAAAAGTCTTTAAAACCTTAGACTGGGAGGAAAGAGGCCTAAGGATCAATGGAGAGCACATCAGTCATTTGCGTTTCGCAGATGATATAGTACACTTCGCAACCAACGGTGAAAATCTAGCATCAAGACTTCAAGAACTGAACGCGGCGGGGCAGAAAATAGGACTCAGGATACACTTATCGAAAACTAAGGTAATGTATAATTCTTTTGCAGCACAAGTACCAATCCTACTACAAGAGATACCCCTTGATATTTGTTCAGAGTACACTTACCTGGGAAACTGGTTACGACAGGAGAGAAAAACAGGATCAATGAAGTGAATCGAAGAATAATACTAGGATGGAGTGCTTTTGGAAGGAGCAACCATATTCTGAAGTCAAAAGTGACAATGGTTTTGAAGAGATAGGTCCTCAACCAATGCATTCTACCAGTTGTGACATATGGAAGTGAAACATGGGTGTTAAACGCAGCAATAACCCAGGGATTTCAGACTACACAAAGAAGTATGGAACGATGTATGCTTGGAATCACAAGGAGAGACAGGAAACGCAACACCTAGGTTAACGTTAATATGATTTTTATTAAAATTAAATGAGTTTAAAAATGAATGACTTATAAGTTGTTTAATACGTTACATTATCCTTTTCGGACTTCATTTGGAAATTTACGATGTATTTATTTTCTCTAAAATTCCCTTAAAGAACCACTTCTTGGTCGCTAAGTTACATTCTTAAATAATAACCACATATAACATTTCTTCCTATCCATGGAATCTTATGTCAACTATTCCAGCGTGTTATGAACTTAGAGTTGAATTCGCCACCTTTGGATAAAAATTACGTTATCTACCTTATATTAATTCTTTGTTTTGATCGTGGATCTGCTTGACCGTTTTAACGATATTTCGGCATTTCCACTCTATTTTGATTTGTAATCATACAACATTTCTAGTACTATTTCACGTATATCCAAATATTATTCCCGTTTTTCTTTGGTCTTTCATATATTTTTTACTGGATTCACATTCGGTGAATTTCAGATTATTTCCTTCTCTTTAAATCCAGCCAATTTTCCAGGAAATTTCATTTCTGCTGTTCCCCAGTTTCAGTTTTTTTTTTATCATAATCCTTGTCGAAGTTTAGCTTCCATATGGTGCCGCTGAGATGTAGGCAAGTTGTGTGTTCAATTTCGCTTCCCTCAAACGTTTTCTTATTATTCCAGCTTTAAATATGTTTCCTTTGCTTTTACGGCAAATGCAAGTTTGCATGTGATACTTCACTTTAGGTAATTAAGTCGCGAGACCTTTTCCGGGGTTTGATCTCTTGTGATCCTTTTGTATAGCCTTTTTTTACCCCAATTCTCCGTGCCTTTTGTTTCTTTAGGATTCTCTTTTCGTGAGAGAGTTTTAGAACTAACAATCCTGTGATGTGAAGTCAGCTATTGAAGTAAGACATATGAGTCAAATAGTGTGATTTCTGCTATGCCTTTTTTTATTTTTGTGCATTGCTTCAGTGTATCATCTAGGTGCTTTGAAAAATGCGGAAATTTATTGTATTTCAATTCTCTAATTCTTTGTTCTTTTTTGATTTTTGGAGACAGTAGTTAAATTTCCATTAGTGAGACAGCTTATTTAATTTAAAAATGATTTTACTGCGGCTAAATATGACATGTTCTTGCGCCGTACTTTTTCTGAAAAGTGTTTGAAGAATTGAATGCCAGTAAGGAGATTGAAGATCAACGGCCAGAAAAGGTATAAGAGAAGATTTTGTTTATGAATAGAGTCGATCTAAGAATTATTAACGTCGCCATAATGCGTTTGAAGAAGCAATTATATAATCCAAAATCTTCTGCATAGGTTATATAAAGAAGCTTGCTAGAGATATAGAGGGGTCGAAGCAAAATTTAGATAAAAAATCTCTCGAAACTGTATAGGATTTTTATTGCTTTAATTCGGAATTTCTGAGAGGACAGATAAGAATATTCTGGAGGAATGATTCATAAGAGAGATGTAAATGAAAAAGCTGGATATTTGATGTTTATTTGCTCCTCCGGTGAAGAAATAAAATCCTTGAGGGAAATAATACACACTGACAAATAAAAGAAATAAGTAGGAATGGAGTTCTCAGCGACTCTAGAAAGAAATTAACTGGCGTAGTCCAAAAGAGAATGGCTTAAGCAGTATGTGTGTAGGTCCCAATTACTTCTCCTATGTTCAGAGCATCCATTTGAAGCTCCGTCTTTTGCTTTGCGAGCCGTTTCCTGCTTTTTCCTGCTCGTCGTCTCCACGTGCCCATTAATGTATCTTTAATCACGAGAAAATGGCCGCTGTAGAATCCTCTGTGAGTTCCATTCGAATCGGTAAAGGCCTGAGGCAGGTTTCAGGTTCCTTCGCTACGGATGCACCGAGCGGATAAACGAGGTATTTTTTCCTCTTTACTCTCTCGAACTTCGATATCGGTTGGTTATCGGCGTCCGAGGAATTCCAGATTCAATCTTCGAATATCCTGTGGATCGTACTACCGAAGGCACGCCTCAATGAACTCTTGCACTGAAAGAAACGATTCCCGAACAAGTATCGTGGATAAACACGAAGGGTGTCCTTAGGCAGTTGAAAGCTCGTAAATTAAAACTTTTTGCTAAGAGTTTGAAAGACCGTTCTATTGATTTAGATCGTGAGAGAATGAGTACAGAGTGTGCCCCTTCGTGATGTAGAAATTAACAAATGGAAATTAGATTGACGAATGCAGATTTTAGTTAAAAAATTCACTGGTGGTAACTTTATGTATCTAATTGAAACTAAGGATGTAATAAGTTATAATTTTACATATTATGTATAAATTAGCGCTCACTAAGGAGCATATTCTCCCTTTTTACCCACCAAATTAACTTCATTTAACCGATCTTTCCTCTCGACTTGTCGTAAGCCTAGTGGTCTCTTTCCCCAATTCAAAGCTATCTGAACTGAATCATACTATGGTGAAGCTTTTATTAATTTTTATTGGTATGAGATCTACCCTATAAAATACACTTAAGTTAATTGTTGTTGATAAACTCTAAGAACCATCAACAATGTGTACATTGTTCCGTAGCAAATTGTTTCTTTAAACGAAGAAGAAATTACTGATAGAAGCAAAGCAAAGGTGCTGAAAAATAAACTACATCTATCTTACTGCTTTCATGACCAAGAGACGCTACTCGGTCCGATGTATTTTATATTTAATATTGGAAAAATATGGAGATGAATAAGTTATTGGAAAATCCTCACAGGACAGAAAAAACAACGGGGAGAAGAATTTATTTTGATGGTACGAGTATATAAGAAACTTGAAGCTTTATCAGCAATATTTATTAGCAAACTTGGAATAAAAATGGGAAAGAAGATGACTTAGATTACTTACCTGCGGACGATGCAGGCCCGCTTCCTACAAAGAAGAAAAGTTTAGAATTAAAATTGAATAATAATTATAGTGGTTACATATCATATTAATACTAGTTTAAATAACTATATTATTTTTTTCCTTTTTACTATAGTTTTTGAATAAAAATTACAAATAACATTTGATCTCAAGATAACTTTGGAAGCTGACAGCTTTTCTTAAATCCCGTCCCGTTTTAACAGACAATTAAAATTGCTGAATTTCATTGAGACATTTCATTGGTGTATAAAATATGCACTGTGTTGGATTTTTTATATAATATTGAATGGTATTACAATTTCATTGTTAGCAAACGATCAGGAGTGTCGAAACCGTTACTAATTCTTGAATTTTAATAAAACCATGATTTATAAATATTATACTTTATAAACTACGTTCAAGTAAAAATAAAGCAATTTATTTTTTTAACGCCACATGCAAGCTATTACGGATTCTTCAGAATTTCTATCTTCTGTCTTAAAATAAATCAGTAGGCCGAAAAAGAAGCTCAAGTAGCATATTTATAGATAACATTACAGATATGTGAAGGGGTCTGGTAATTAAGTAAAATAAATGTGGAGACGTTATCCTTGACGATGGGAGTATAAAGGAGTCAGGAGTGTCAGATTATTCTGTTTAAATGCATGGAAAATCAGCAACGAAGATAATTTCAACATTTTGTCTGGCACATAACACTAAAACAAATTCATTGTATTACCCTATTCATCGAAAACGGGTTGCATTCGATAGTTATAAATTGGCCAAAAACATAGCTTTTGTCAAGAGATAAAATAGACCTTTCGAATCTCGTAATTCGCAGCGTTGTGGGGGAGATGAAGACGTTTATAACTCGCCGCATGCTTCACTTCCATCGGTGTTCTGCTAATGAACAGGTGAACCGAATTCCACTTGTTTGCTCGTAGAGGAGTAATTGCTGCGATCATGGAATGACATTGCTATTCATGCGCGTCGGTTAGCTCAAAGCGTGAGCAATACTTTTGAAACTGCAACAGAAAGTCACTCTCCTGACGATTACACGAAAATCGTATTTCGTATTTTTGTGAAAATTTATGAAAATTGTATGTGTACTCCTATAAAATAATGAACTTCCGTAATATGTTAGTCCGATATAAATGGGTTTCCTTAAAATAATCTTCGTTTATAAGCTACTATTGAACCTAGATGGATTCTTTATTACGTTATATACCTATGATTCCTAATTCGACGTAAACAACTAGGTAGTATGGCATGGTAAACAGATTCAAATATCGAGGATACAAAAATAGGAACGTAAAGAGAACATTCTGGATAAGCAAAAGTAAAAGGAGGGAAATGCAGAGCAAGACAGAGAGAGATGTGATACTATCTGCATCAAAATTGTATACTTCTATAAGATAATAAACTTCAGTAATATGTTAGTCCGATATAAATGGGTTTTCTTAAAATAATCTTTGTTTATAAGCTACTGTTGAACGTAGCCGATCGTAAGGAATCGCAAAGCATAACTCATAACAAAATCTACTATTTCGGCCTAAGCTTTGGGATAACTCATCATGATGAAAGAGAAATAAGAACAAACGAAAACATTAACAGAATTTAATACCCACGGCCTAGTCATCATCAGCTACAACATAATAAACATATCACATGTAGCGGTAGGTAGGGGTTTCCCCTTCAACAAATTTCACTTTTATATCAAAACATATATAACATTATATTGTCATTCTTACATCTTTATTCGATGTCTTACTATTCTGTACTAACTAACATAATTCACGACACAGAATCAGGATTAACTTTGTGGTAATTCTTAATGTTCAAAGAATCAAAACACTCCATAGAGAGTATAAATTCAACATAATTCAATTTCCCAAATGAATACAATTTAGATCACTTTATTTACAAAAATTCAATTGCGAAATTAATTCAAGGTATCCAAAAAAAATTTCTACAAGTTTCTAATCTTTGAAATGAGAACATCCATGACAATTCGGGAACTATTTCCAACTCCGTTTTCTCGCTAGGATTTGTTTTTATGGCCTTGAATTAATGACAAAAACTCGGCAGAAAAACTTTGAATGCGGTCTCCACTTTATCGTTAACGAGGGTGTAAAATATGTGAGCGAAATGTCTTGTATTGCTTCCACTTGGAGACTGAAAGATATAAAGGAAACAAAGCTAACTGCGTTTATTATTAACTCCTCGTAAATGTCCTCGTAGGCGACTTTTACGCGGTGAAAACAAAATTTCTATTTAATTCTCATCGGCACTCAAGCGTAGGAAGAAAATCCTCGGCGGAAAACGTTTGCTTTTCACGCGTAGCGTATGAATATCAGATGTCCCGCCGACATTCCTCCTCCGTGGATTGTTAATCTTTTCAAATTATCGTTCTTTACTTCTCTCTAATCCTAGATTTACCGGTGAAAACTCAAAGTGACAAAGCGGCCTAAATGGCGGGCATCGTTGAGGGGAGCAGAAAAACCCTCCGCTTTTTGAAGTTTTAATTAGTTGGCTACTGTTTAATCACTTTGGGATTCCCTTATATTCCTCGCCACTTTGTTCCATTACCCTCCTATTCCCGCTGTTCGCTTAATCTCTCGCTCTCCCAAAAAACCGACTTCACTTAATGAACGCAGTCAGCGGGCGAAAGCATCGGACCCAACGACCCATATGTACCATTTTTGGAGAGAGTTACCGTGGTTCATTAATTCCTAGGGAACAGTGCAACAATTCGAGCGCTTTTACTTAACTATGATGCTCGTCCATTAACCTGGAAATTTGTGAACGTTTTCTTGCGCTCAATATTTCTGCCATGTGCACATAACATATTCGTTGCCAATAAATATGTTGAAAATGCCTTTTATCTCTTACTGTTAGCAGCAGCTACCAATCGACGTACTTTCATTTATAAATTTGTTAATAAGTGATAATGTTTCTTAGACTGATTTCCATTTTGAACTAAAAACAATGTTTTAATGATTAAATAAATATAGTCAGCTTTTGGTTCTATTTTTGGGATGCAAAGCATGGCAGAGCATGATAAAATTTTAAAGCATATTTGAAGTAATTTGCGACCACTGATAACTATGCCTAATTTTTAGGTACGAAATACCATGAATAGATTGTCTCGAAAAATACTATAGATACTCGTATAGACTTATTAAAACTGAATACAGGAAAAATTTAGATTTAACCTGAAGTCAGTGTTTCTATGGCTATTGAATTACTCTTCCTTGGTCTAAACAGTTCAGTTCAATAGATCTATATTTGGGCAGAAATTAAATCTAAAATGAATGAAAACAAGGTTTAAGAATAGTAATATCACATTCATATGACATTTATTACATTCACTTCGCAAGGAAGTATAGCATCCCGAACAAATAATAATGGGAAACTATTAAACGAGATATTTAACGGATTTCCTTTGTTCAGAGTATGTTATTTTCTCTGAATGGCTCAAATTTTATTGCGTGAAAGTCAGGGTTTAGCGTAACCGATTAAGATGTAGATCGCAACTGTATTGAAAAACACAGGAAAGGCTGACTAGAGCTTTGATATTTTTAGTATCGCTGAAATAAGTACGCTAAAATGATCCTTCGAAAAATTTCATATCCTTTTTTTTGGGGTTATCCTGAAGTGTGGCTCTTTATTCATAAGACTTTCTCCCTCGCTTTTATCGATTGCGTCGCATGGGTTACTCGCTTAAGCTAAAGTAATTTTCTTAGTTATTATTTGAAAGATATTCAAATAGCTGATCAACGTCTCTGTGTTTTCTTAGTCAATTTCTTGATCATCAGGAGTTTGTCACCCGTGAACCTTATTGTTCC
The DNA here is from genome assembly GCA_000376725.2 of Ladona fulva. Classification (NCBI taxonomy): domain Eukaryota; kingdom Metazoa; phylum Arthropoda; class Insecta; order Odonata; family Libellulidae; genus Ladona; species Ladona fulva. The sequence continues at coordinate 503,524 of KZ308224.1, forward strand.
CACGAAGAATGTATCATATTGTTCTCAGCTGTTAACTTTCAAAATAATAATAAATATTGTAAAAAGCTTATACACATGTCACTGAATAAAGTGATAAAAGAAAAAAGTTTCATCTCATTATTTCCTTAATATTTCTGAATAGATTATGTGAATTCCGCACACTTTTGGGATTCTGATGCCACAGAATTAGTTGAAGAAATAGATAGGATTTCACGTCTACATGAAGAACTAAAAAATTTTTTTTTCAATAACATGAAGATAGTTGGATGGAATTTCAATAGGCTTCTCAAACTAAGTTAATGAATTCCTGATAAGTGAAAGCAACCTAGTCCTTGAAATTGGAAAGTAGTGGTTCTTTAGAGATATTAAAGAAAACACATATCCCGGTCTAATTTGTTGATATAGCTATATTACAGATTTATCTTATTTTGCGCTAAATATAAGCAGTACTTTAATAAATTATTGTGGTTTCTGATATCCAGGCATTCAATTCTTTCTCATTTTAAGGCTAATTATACTCAATAAAAAAGACATCACAATGTCATAACTTACTAGCTTATAAAATGCCTACAGAAATCTTTTCGCTTTTGACGCCAAAGGGTTATCCCGAAACATACACTTTTAGAGAGACCAAATTTCAGTGAGGAGAGCCCGGGTCTGAAGATTCAACTCCCTTTGGAGAAAAACCTTTACTTTTGCATCACACCGGCTTTTTTTATCGGTGTGAATGTAGGTTAACCGAAAATTTCCCTTGAGAGCTCGAGTCTCACTCTCATTCCAGCCCTTTACTTAGTTTATTTCCAAATCATAACTCCAGCACACGTTCCTCCTTTTCATAATACCTCATTAATCCTGCGGGAATCTCCATAATCCTCTTCATTTCCTTCGGGTTTCTTCATTCCAATGCTTTACTTTTTGGCTAAGGGAATAACAACTGAGGGTATTAAGATAGATAAAACGAGCAGGAGGTAAAACTACGTTTCATCTTCATAAAGTTACGTTTCAAGTATTTAAGGGCAGCCTTCATAACCTAAAAGCTTCGCAATCTTTCTGTATAAAGGTGTACAATAAAGGTATAAAGGTTACCTTACGTCACCAGAGAAATTTTTCTCTTGAGCCATGCATTATGCAAATCTATCTTCTTTACTTTCTGAGCAGCATAATTTCTAGTTTTAGAAGATGGACATTTTTAAGTAAACAATGAGATAGTGATTAAAGGAATTCTTGGGTATTTGTTTACTGCAAATATTATAGTAATGATCATACATAGTATTTTAATTTTTTAATTGTACATTTACAGACGATTGTATTGATGGATTCAATACATACAAATATATATAGAAATGTTTCAATGTCAAAACAAAACGTATATCATGTGCCCAAAAAAATCTTTAATAAGTAATAAAATCGCGTGCAAATGCTATTTTAGGTAATTTTGAATTCATGCACAGATTATAACCATTTAAATATTATTTTAAAGTTTTTGTATTTAGTGAGCAATGTTATTTTTATTTTACGTACTGATTCTGTATTCGTATATGTAAAGATTTTGATGAATTTCTCGAGTTAAATGTTAAATGAACATAGTTTTTGTAGTAGTTTTAATTTATTTTGTAAATTTTAGGTTGTAAATTGGAAATTAGCGTTGTTTGCAAACTATTGTAGTCAATGGAGGAAGTGTTTAAATACCAAGGTTCTGTAGTTAATCATGTAGAACTTTGTAACATTGTTTTTATCAGTTTTACATTGTAGTACTATAAGATACCTGACTTTGGTTACAACTGTGCTGGTATTTTACAATAAATACATTTTAAAACCACAAAAAATGATAATTTTTGAGAGATTTTGACAAATTTTCTTTGAAGCCCTTCAAATTGTTCTTGTATAATAACCCGAATTTGGATAACTTTTGCACGAAATGGGTTATAAATCCAAACCTTCATAAACTACGCAACATATGGGCTTAGTTTTGTCATTTAAGTAACAGATGATTGAAAGCTAAATACCTAATGGGGCACGAAAGTATAACAGTTAAGAATACAATAATTGTATGCCATCATGAATTTTGGATCTGAAAATTTGAAAAAAAAAGAGCAAGAGGAAGTTTTCCTTTCCCATAAATAGTCGATACCAAAGTATTAACCGAACTTCGGCTAGAAAGTTTTGCGATGAAAATGAATGAATGAATTAAAATGACATTGAAATCCGAAGCTGCGGTGGATACACATGTAAATGTTTAAACGATCTCTTCTAATGAAATCCACAAATTATGAGGCGCGATTTGAGGGGGTTAATTGCATACATAAATGCATACCTGAGCACGCATTTCTATGAAAACCTGTACGCGAGAGCACAGGTTAGGTCAAACATGGAACCCACAATGACGGTTTAATTTACACGAAGGTCTGGGAGATTAATTAATCCTCCGTGCTTACGTTGGTGCCGACAGGGAGAAAGCTTTTTGCCTCTCCATTGGATCTGCTCAATTTGAACAACTCATTTCACGAACAGGGAATACTATTGCTTTGATGAGAGATTCACACATTTCGATTCCCTCGCATGAATATTTAAGATCGGATCTCCGCTCGCGCTTTTGAGCTGAGCGTTGTGCTCTCTCTATGAATAATCTATAAGATGTCCCTCAGATTGTTACGTCATGCAAACATAGCTCCGAAAGAGCCACGTCGACCTTGCCCATAAATGTTTGCAGCGAAGGTAGTGACACATTTATTCCTAAATTTCCGGTCGTTTGCGCCTCTGAATGCGGCTTTATTGTGGAAAGCTACATGACGGACGAATAGTGCATCTATAGGTAAGTCTGTTACTATTTCACGCAGGTGAGCTAGAAGTTGCGTATTTTGAAAAGTTTTACATTGTATCGCTGTGCATTTTTCTTCGCGTTGAGAGCTTTTAGAGCTTAAATTTACAATAAATGAGACTTTTATATGATAAATCTACAAGTTCAGCTTTACAGCTTGATAAGGCCCAGAAAATTGCAATATTGAACTCTGAATTGAGCTTGCTGAACGAATGAAGTGCCATATTGCTGTTTCCGTGCATTCGTTCTTTCATACTGTTGGGTTTGAAACTATGACCTTTTATTAGTAAACAACAATCTGATTTTATAGCTTTCTCAGCGATTCTAAAATCACTCTTGGAAATATAACTGTGACACTGACAGATAAAAACATTCGAAGAATTCTTCTGCTGTACGAAACAAAAATGTCCTAAATATTGTCTTTAATGGTGATGAATTGATTTTATGGAAAAAAAGAAATTTAATACGTATAACTCCATCAAAAACCAGTCTAAAGATGGCGGAAAATGCTTAAAACCCGAACTCAGAGGAGAAAAATGTTAAGTAACAACCTTTTGCTCTACCTGATTGAATTTTAGTCATTGGATGATTGCGCTCGACCTGATTGAATTTTGGTCATTGCCTTATCATATCAACTAACTATAAATTATTCAGACCAAAACCAGTTGTAACCTCATCCTCTCTCAACATCTCGACGCCAAAAGTCAAGAGACTGGGAATGGGACTTACTAGGCAATACGGGGAGTGAGGTATATTTCTCTTGCCACATAGAACCATAATAATATATCTTATGCGGATCAAGTCCGCGTAAGAGAAGTATAATGATGCTATGAACAATGAATTTTTATTATTATAGAAGCGGTGAAATTTATTGATGATGTCACACAGATTCACTCATATTTCAGAAGCTTTCATACCATCCCAACCATGAGCAATACTCAGGTAAGAGTGAGTAAAAGGTGCATTTTTGCTTCGTTTGGATTTCGTTTACCATCCTTATGACAACCAAGGAATATAAATTTTTAAAACTAAATACTTCTGTAAGCTCGTGAATGTTTCAGCTAACAGAGAAATATCCAGCCGAAAACATAAACATATTACTGCCTTACATGTAATTCTTAAAGTAGTATAATTCCTTCCTTGAACGTCAACTCAATCAACGGAAGCTCACCTCATCTTGACAACTTTCTAACGAGAGGGAACCTTTGAAGTTTCCAAGTATGAAGATCCCCTGTCATTTCGAAATTTCGAAGTCGAAAGATGAACGAATGAGAAGCCAAATCTTTGGGGGACTAATTGAAGGGGAAGGGGAAGGGGGAAGTCTTGATAAAATAATAGGAAACTGGTCCAGGACGTAAATAGATAAAGGTTAGTTAAGAATAGAGGGAGGCAGTTGTGGGAGACAAAAGGGAGGCAGGCGTAGAACAGTTTACGAAGGGGGGGTCGATAACCTCATTAGACTTGAATTAGGGGAGCCGAGGGGCGGGGAAGAGTTCGTTCCCAAGAATCAAACGCTTCAATTGTTCGGCTTTCTCCTGCCAATTCGTCCCATTCCATTCCCTGATCTCTGCTTCCCGTAAATTCCCTCTCCCGCGGAGACAAAATTCCTTACCTCCACTTCCCCGTTAACAGAGCCAATTCCATTTACCGCTTACATGATCTCTTTGAAGAGCCAATATCGTTTAACCAAAAATTTGCTGTTGAATGCCGGGGATTGCTCTGCCCGAAGAAACTCGTTCGGATTATTAGTTTTCGGGTTGTTCACGTGGCTGCAACTTTATAGGACCTTCCAAATCTAAACTGCGCCACGATATTGATTTTAAGTTTACCAGCACGTCAACGTTTCTGATTAATGCATTCCCGTTAATTTGCAATATATGAAATTTGAGAATAAGTACTCTACTACGATCACACATCATCTTATGCCGTATTTTTCCCATGATGAACGGAGTTTTCCTTCTTTTCTTTGGGCAGCTCTATGCAGGTTTTTCACACCCCTGTCTCTGTGAATGTTTTCCTCCTGTGGATCATTTTCCAAAGATATTACCTTAGGTCAGGGGTGGCGAACATATGGCACACGAGAGAGTTTTTTTGCACGTAATCTTTTACGGCCTATCCTCGTTCTGTATTTTATACTTAATAGATGAATTCTTAGAGCAAATGCATATGTACTCTGTTAATTATTAATGATAATTAACGATTATGTATTCGTTAGTCTAAAAACATAATCCCATTGCTGACGCAATGAAAGATATCTCAATTCAGCATTTTACTCTATTGTTTGGCAGTACATTGTCACGCAAGTCCTCTATATTTATCAAATGTGGCACTACAGCTGCAAGATTCGCCAATCCTGTTTTCGGTTTTAATAAATCAACCACTCCTAAAGTATTTTCTCTATTTTTATTTACACATACATTATTAATATTTTTACTAACATAACTGACAATATGATAAATGGAATAAGACATTTCCCAGAATCAAAAAGACCTTTAATCCTTATTCACATATTCAAAGTACTATTTGGAAATGCCTTTGGGTACTTTAAACAATTTTTAGTCTTTATTGGCTTTGGAGATGCGTTTATTAATGATTTTATTAGATGGAAGATCGTTACTCAAAGTGGTACATTGAATTATCAACAGGGAATTTAAGATAACATTTCTTATAAATACATTTACACTAGAGTAGAGAAATCTGCGAGGTGCGAGGTTTGAGATATTAACAGATTCATTTCTATGATCAACGTGTCTACATTTTAAAATTAATATACCATTCTTTAAACCAGCAGCAGTATGAATGGTATGCTCGAGGCTTGGAAGCTAATCATGTGATTTTTAAGGCCGCTCTGTCGGATATCTCCGTATGCCTCACTATAACGGATCTTAGTGTGGAAGCATGGATGCAGCGCGTATCCAATCATTCTAAAATCGATACGAAATAACTTGAATTATTGCATTGTATGAATGTCAGTTATGAATCAGATTTTCAAGTATCATAGGAACATGATCTGAGATGGTAAACTATAATAATGTAATTTTTTCCATATTATAATACTGAGACAGCTGCCTTTAATTATTTTGCATCACATTTCTCCCCTTCAATTCAATAACTTACCTTAAAATAAATAAGAGATAAGAAATAGGTTAGAAAATATAGTTTTCACGGGATGTGCTGCAACGGAATACTTCATAATGTATTTCCAGTCGGCAGTTTACGAACATGTCTACGTCTGCACTCACACCCACAAGACCGCCTTTCGGCGTGTAGCCAGGCGGTTTTCTATAACGCCATGCGGGGAAAGGATTTAGTGAATAGTTTTCCTATGCGTGGCGCAATCCATGGCCGACGTGGAAAATGTAAACATGGTTTTCTGTCAGTCACCTTGAGAACGAAAATCACCATTGAGAACCATTGCATTATAATTCAAAGAAATAGAATGAATGCAATGAAGATCATTGTGTGCCCGTGAGTGACTTGTATGCTGTAAGTATCTAAAGAAACAGCATTATTTAGTTTAATCGACTTTCATGGGTTTCCTTAAACATTCTATATTTTACCAAAATGTTTTACCTGCATTATCTTCAACTTGCGCTCATTTCACCTGTTTTTTTTCCGTAAAGACTCGTTTCTTTCTCAAATTTAAGGTAGACAGGGTTAAGGCGGAAGGAAGATACAGAAGACGTAGAGGAAAAACTAAAAGGTTTAGGAGCTAACTTCAAGAGACCTGTATAAAGAAGCACATGCGGTAGAATCTTGTCCATATATTGATCGTAGTTTCCTGCCACTCATTCTTGTGAATTAATAGAGATTTCCTGAATCCGCTGATAGGTTATTTATAATCAGAAATTTTAGCTAAAATAAATAAGTTATTTCTCTTGGATATTGAGAAACGAACGACATCTAGTAAAATGAATGATACATTTTTGCTTCGAACGAATCAGTCAGAGTAAATTTTAGGATTAAAATTCTGTTTCCATGGGCAGAAATGCACGGTTACATGGATGGAGCAGGCTTCTTGCATCCTTGAAAATTTAAAATGCGTGTCTGAAAATGGTGCAAAGGTCCCGCTTTAGTTTGGCGAACGCTTGGAGCACAACTTTCCCACCAACGAAATTTCAAACACAATCGAGTTTGAATGCGCAAGAGGCAAGGAGGGGAGATAGAGCGGTGGTTGGAAGATGGTGACGAAAAGAAACAAAACACACCCGAAATGCGAAAAAGTTTCCGCTCTCAGAGAGAAGAGCCTCAGCGCCATTCATTCCCTGTGTCTCCTACTTAAAAACCGCGTACAGAGTGGCACCAAGGCCTCTTGTCTCTTAGAAATTTATTTCCCTCTGTTTTCTTCCCTCAAATGAGTAACCTCGCACACGTCGAAGGAGTCGAAATAAAAACGGAGGGCGCGAAGGAACAACGGGAATAAAACAAATGAGAGGCGAAAAGGCCTTTTTCCTGCGAACGTCGACCTATTTTCTACATTTTTTTCCAGCTGAGAATCCTCTCAAACGGCTCGGAAGTCATCAAGTTTTGTTTCCGCAGTTAATTAACGTCTAGCAAAATGGCCGCGCGCGTTACGTAATTGGACCGTAAAACTTTTGCCGGATGGATGGGGATGTCCCTCCAAGTGACACTTCCTCTTTGTTCACTCAACTTCTCATATTTTTTCATGGCGCTCTCCTCTTATATTCTTGCGCTTGTACTTAATTTACGGCGAATAGTTCCGCGAGTGAAAACACCAAAAACCCGGAATGTGTTCTCGTCGAAGGGAGGAGCGATTCGCAAAAATGGAGCGGTTGCCTTTCCTCTGCGCTTTCCGCTCTGAGATTCCAGTGCAAGAGCTTTGCATAATATAAACTGACGAAACGAATGTTTGACGCCAGTACTCGCTGCGTTGGTCCTTTGTGACCCGCGCGTATTGTTTGATTTCCAATTGCCGATGCACTTTCTAGAGTTGATTCGTGAGCGCTCTTCATGCTCCCTGACCTGTTTCTTTGCAAATGTCGAAAATTATATTTTATGAGCATATTCGGAGATATTTGCAAACAAAATTGTCAATTTTCCGTCTCCTTTCCGAAACAAAGAGAATATGAGAAGGTACATAAAGAATGCTATACTCGTTACAATTATGTTAACTTATGATGAATTACACATAGGAGGGGGGAGTGAGAAAAAAATTATCTAACGAACAAATGTGATTAAAGGAAGACTGCGTGACTGGTGCTAAAAATATGTTATAGACCCACTCAAACAGAAAATCTTGGAGGTGTTGGAAATTTCCTTCGCAATTAAATACGAAAGAAATCCACATATTAAAGAAAAATACGCTTGTTTTAGTTATCGAAACATTTTCACGGCATCATTAAGAAGACAGTTGCTTTCCCTTCTGTTTTGAACATAGATAATTTTATAAACGTATAAAGTTTGTTTGGATGAGGAAAGGTTTTTTTTTAACTTTGCACGGTAAGCCGTGCGGCTGAATCCCAAGGAATAACAAGTGCGAAAAATAACGACATGACTAGGACTCGAACTCGTAGTCTTCCACTTTCCGGGCAGGTATTCTAACCTCTGACTTTCCGGGCAGGTATTCTAACCTCTGACTTTCCGGGCAGGTATTCTAACCTCTGAACTACCATGCCACTTCTCTCTCCAACTGTTTGGGAAATGTTTTCAGTTTAGTGGTTAGAATACCTGTCCGGAAAGTGGGAGACCTGAGTTCGAGTCCTAGTATTGCCGCTATTTTTCACACTTGTTAATCTTTGAAGTTCGTTTGTTGTGATAAGTTAGAAAAGAGGAAGCAAAAACTTAGCATTCTAAAAGTGTAACTTAGCATTTTCTAAAAGGACTATTAGCTGGGTAACTTTTTAAATAATTAGTTAGCATAAATTATTTGTACTATTCCAACCAATTACTGTATCTGAAATACCGCTAGTTAAGATAATCTGGTTAAGATATGGTCTAGATTGTACACATTTTTGATCTTTCCACTTAGAGCGTCCCATCGAAGAGACGTTTCATCCAAGAGAGCTTTGCCAATGGACAGCTTACTAGGGGGCTTTCTCCAAGACATCTCATCCGAGCTTAAGACAAGAATGATGAACAAGGTCCACTTAACCAAACTGAATCCTAACGTACTTTGAACTACTGTTAATAATAACATCCATTGGGTGAATTATGTCTCTTGGGAAAACCGACACTTGGACGAACATTTCAAGAATGAAAAGTCTTTGGTGTAATGCCTTCTAGTAAACACTTCCATCGGTAAAGTCTTTGGACGAACCGTCACTTGGGAAAAACGTCTTTCGGTGAGACTTCCGAACATGATTTCTTTGGGAACTATACTCATAAGATTAGTAACAATGATCTTCAGCGTCTTATGCAAAGTCGTTGGAAACCTTGACATCAAAGGGGTAGAGAAGCGTAGAATTTAATACGGCCTAAGTTAAAGATGGATGAGGTGTTTGGAAGAGGAACAAGGAAACGAATAAGAGACTAGGGGAACAAGGTCAGGAGGGCAGAAGTGAGGGTTTAGGGAACAACTAATCGTTTGAAGGATTTGGGCGTCCTTGATCTCGATAAGTTCCGATGTAGAGGCCCTTTCGACTTCCTCTTCACTAACCTCAAGTTGAACTCTCTTAGCTTTTGGTGTTTAACGAACGCCCTAGTGCGCTGGTTTTCCACGAGTGTGTTAGACTGTCTCTCTCAGTTTACTTTATGTATCGTGACCTATGGTCGTTGGACTGAAGATCATTAATGCCAGTGAAGGTTTCAAGTTTTCGCTTATCGTTGGTTTGTAAGGTTCAAATAGGATGGAGAAGATTAAGTATCTTCTTTCTTGGGAAAATGTTTGTATTGGACGTTGGACTCCTTTTGAGTAATATTATTTGATAGAATATGAGCAAAGAGGAACTTCTTTTATGAAACAAGAATAACTTAAGGTATAAACGAATTATAGGTAAAAATTAAAGAGCTCTCGTCCCAGTCATAATTTTCGGGATATTTTTATCGAAGTTCAAAAATCTTGAAAAATGAGTGAGTTTTCCATTACTGTACTTATAGAGTACAGTAGAACGGCTTGTCTTCAAAATAAAATCCTTCACGTAATTTTGAATCGAAGTGTATTTACTTTCACAAAAGTTCAGCGCAAATAATTTTAATGAAGATATTATTACTATTTTATGCAGATATTAATATAATAATTTTTATAACGTTATTTTTCGGACATTAACGATGTAGTCGTGAAGCAGAAAATTAAATCAAAGGATTCATAGTATAGATACTTAAGCGTTCCAGAGTAAACTCAATTACGAATATGAATATCATTAACATTTTCTGCAATAACTTTATATTTTACTGGAATTGATAATTTTTCTTGCTTTTCTGTATATTCCTCAGTTCCATTGTAATATTGCTTTCGATTTTGTATTTATTGCAGTATATTAAGGCCTAAAACTGTAAACACTCATGCCATTACCGATATTTTAAAATTATTTTTCTCCTTCGGCATTCCCATATCTTAGCACATACCGCATTTTCATTATTTAAACTCCGAACTTAGGTTTATTTATATGAAGGGAAATGATAAATTTAGGACAATTTCAGGTTTATTCTGGCACCAATGATAGTAAACAAAACATGTATTACATGCTACAGTCGGGTTTAAAGAATTGAAGTCAAGTATCCTGCACACCGATTGAGAAGTTCCGCCAATGTTCAAGATGCCCTTTACATATTGCGGGATATCATTCATAATATTATTATCACTATAATACATTATTGTTATAATACCACCATATATAATATTAATTAAAAAGAATTTACAGATAAACTCGTTCAACTGAAAGTTAATATGCTTCAAATTCAGAATAGTTTCACTGATAGTGATTGACTGATGGTTAATTAAGTTCCAAATGCTTTTTCAAGGCTTTTTTCTAATCTTCGATCAAAGTGAACTGGGAACTACGTAAGGCCAGAGCTTCCTTTTAATTAACAAGGCATTATTTTACAAACAGTCACGTAGTTGAATAAGCATTGTTTTCGGCACTACAAATAGCCACTGAGGTAACATGTTTAACTTCGGTGAAAGCGGTTCCAGGTTCGATTCCCGGTGGAGGTTCACGTGCGCAATGACCATAGCTGTGAAATCACACTTAATAGTACTATAAGTAAAACAGTGCTAGTTTCCTTATATATCCTTGACTGCTTTTGAAAAGGTGAGTTCTAAAAGATATGGCCTTTTAAAACTCCGCTCGCAGGCATTCGGCTACTTGTATGCTATTATTATAGAGGATATATCTATATCTCTTTCTGCGGCTATGGAACTGCGAATACCACGAAACGCCATAAAAGAACTCGACGTGAAATTTTGAAACTGAATTTTCAGCTGCGAGAGGTCGAAGTTCTTTCGATACCAGGAAAAAATATTAGTGCAGGGATGCGAAGCTCACTAAATCGTGGGCGTTACAGCAGCTCAATTCTATCGTTTTACAGTGTAAGAAACGACTAACTATTTTTACCAATCTCATTTAAATAAAACTTTGGAAAAATAGACGTAGATAAAAAGATGTATCTAGAATAAAAATGCTACATCATAATTTCGTGATAAAATCATTAAATCACAATTTCTTGCTTTCATAACCAAGGCCTTTGGTAAATACATGTTCAATATTTTCTATGGGACATTTCTCAGTAGAATTTCTTTGCATGGATTTTTCATCTACCTTAATATGTTATTGCTTCTTCTGTAACACAGCATACATCGTAAAACACCATACAATTGCAATGGATTCATTAAGAATTATGTAACAAAATTCGACGAAGTTCACAAATTAGAAAACACATATGCAATCGGTTTCGAGGAAATAACCTCGCCATCTGGCAACACGGAGCTGGTAGGAGACAACATTTAAAGGAAAGGAAATTGGATTGGAAAGAAGCAAGTGGCCATAATGTACGATAAGGGCTAATCAAAGGTTAGGGTTACCGAGAGAGGGAGGGAAATAAATAGAGGGTGGTAAATAGCGAAGAAGATACGTACATTAGCAGCGGTGAAAGATTCTGTAAAAGTAGATAATCATTTGCTAGTTTCATAGAAAAAAATATTTTCAGCTGTGTTGTCAGATGATGGGGTTATTTCCTCGAAACCAGTCGCATATGCGTTTAATCTAATTTTTGGAATTTGTCAGGTTTTGTTTTATAATTCTTAATAAAATACGGAGATGTTCCAGCATGCATCGTTTGACTCGTTTCAATGGAAGCACACGAAAATGAATCAAAACTCATTTACTTGAAATGAATGAAAGGAAAAGGCATTTCTCTTCTGGAAATTCAGTATTATATTAAGNTGGAGGAGAGGGAGGAAGAAATATGTATATGAGGGGAGATAAAGGATGGAAATGTAACAACTGTTCCACGGAGACCTTTTGGCAATAACTATATACACGCAAATATACGAACGTGAATATATGTTACTTTGAAGGTTTATTGACCCCACTTTTCATCTTCGCAGTGCCAACACAACTGCGCGCACTTGTGTTGACTATTTATTGTCTGAGATACTTATGGCTGAAACGTATCTACATTAGAATTACTCGAATGTTTCTGCGGGCCAAAAGGAGACTCGAAAAACATTGTGTGCATAATAAAAAAATAGTATTTTATGGTATGTCTATATTCTGCATCTAGGTTGTTTAGTATATCAAGTGAACTGATTTCGGGGATGGATGAATATTTTCATCGAAATTATAGCCAACAATGTGATTTCCGCGTTTCTGAATTTCAGAATTCGACGAAAATGAAGGTATATTAAGTTAACTACATCGAATCAGACTGTACAGTCTGCTCGCTCGCTGCAATCATCGCCTGAATGACGATCTTCTCTCTTCCCTGTATCCCGCATTCTGACAGCCATATTTTGGCTGCATGAGTTGCAGAGAGAGAACGCTTAGAGTTTTTTGGCCGATCAAAGACTCGGAATGTGACGTCACAACCCGACACTGACGAATGGCAGCTGAAGAGTGCTTCGCATGGACTTTTTGTTCCCCTTTGCTCCGCCAGGAACTTTCAAACAGAAGAAAACAGCAGATGAGGTTACTGGAGAGGAGATGATTCCTTCCCGCAAACAATGTTTAGCGTTCTTCCAACTTGGAAGAAGTTTACTTCGGTGCACTCAGACAGTAATCAATTAAAGCCAGACTATCGCAAAGGCAGGTTTGCGAGTGACAATGGGTTTGCAGACGGTATTTCTCTCTTTCAAACCAAGCGGATTCCCGCTCTCCGGCTCACTTCACTTCCTCGCGCAGACGACGACAGGAAGACTTCCTTACACGGACACAGAATGGATTTTAATATTCATTTATGTTGATCTGCGACGCTTAAGGCCATTGCCTCGTAAAATTTGACGTCTAAAATCGGAGGAGTTATTTGAAGCATGCGATGGATCGGGGCACCAGCTGTAAAAACGCTTTCTCTCCCAAATTCAAACCGTTCTTTGAGAGTGTTTTCTCGGTGAATGCTGCTACAAAAGATGTGTGCGCAAGGAAAAGTGCAATGAGATCGGTATCAATAATACCATCTTAAGATACAAAGTTCGCAGATTTTCTTTATGGTGAAGCTCACTAGTTCCCAGTGTTTCCGTCCATCTTTAATCGAGTGCCTCCAACATCTATTTTAATTTTCTTAATAAAGAAACACAAACACAATTTAGAATACCAATGAAGTTTCTTCTACAAAATTAAGTTGACAGTACTCATTTCCTTATAAACTCATCGCCAAAAGTTGTTCACTAAACAACTGGCATGGGTCTAGTTATAAAATAATAATAATAACACTCAACCTCTTTCATTGAGGGTGAAATTGAGGTTTCTTAGTCCCTTCATACATATAAGTATTTGCCATTGAATATTTGAAAGAAAGAGGGAGATTTTTGGAGATAAAAAAACTAAAAATCAACAAAGGCAAGGGAATATCATTTGAGTTTCAAATAAATCTATGCCTGAACTGAAAACGCACTGGTAGGTCGTGAAAAACCTGCGAAAACCTACTGGCAGTAGAAGCTAAAATTTGATAAGGAAGCGGAAAAGTAAAGAAATGAAAAGAAGAGAAACAGGAAACTGTCAGCAGCAAATAAACAAAAAAGAAATTGAGGCATATTCATTCAGAAAAAAAGAGAAGTTGAATTTACTCCAAATAAAACAGATGAAACTAGCAGAAAAATATAATGAAATTCATAACCTTAGCTACAGTTTCAATTTTATTCGTCGAAACTTTCTTTTCTGACTACCCCAACGGTACTTCTCTTAGCTAAAATTTCTGGGTAGTTAGTAGGAGTTAGATAGTTGAGGAGATAGTTGTTAGGAGTAACCGATTCAATAATTCTTTCTTTCCGCAAAATATACATAATATAGTCATGGTCCATGTACCTTCTTGACACACTCCATTGGTTGGTCACAGCGTGAACGAGTATATGTGTGGTTGGAGATGAAAAGAGTTCTGAATTAAAAAATAACATATAATTAATTAAAAGTGGAAGTTGAATAAAATGATAATTCCGTACATTAATTTTTATGCACAAATAATAAATTATAATGCTCGAACATTAAGTTATCCAATTTTCTAGATGAAATAGAACCCTTTCATTCATATATCACATGAATTTGTATTCCTTTCTATAAAGAGCAAATAATTATTTAAATCCTGTTGTTTTTCGTCTTTAAGTTTAGCAAAAACTTCTGAAGTAAACATTTGGTTATTCACGTAATGCTCAACAAAATGAGTTTAGATACGGAAATCCATTTTCATCATGTAAGATTTCGTTATATTGAATACCTACACAAGAGCGAGTATTTTTGTCGCAATAGTAAACCTTGGTCCATTATCAAAAAAATAGACAAGAGTTAATATAAAGTCTCATTCTTAAACTCTCATTTACAAGAATACGTTTTTCAGGACCAATGATTATTCAGGAACCTCCCCATCAACGCAATCCTCTCAGCTCTTCTGTTTCCATGGGAACAAACACGAAAAAATAGCACATCCCAAGCTCATGCATACAATAAAAACACGCACATGATACATTAAAAATGTAACAGGAACTCGGAAAGTGGATTGATATAAAATTGGCGGTGGAAACCTTTTTCTAGAGCTCTCGGGTATGTATTTGTAGGATGGAGAGGGAAAGAAAGAAGTAACATTTATCATTCAACTCCCGCGTCTTAAATTTCCATCTTGCTTCCAATACATCCAAAAGCTATCAACTGGAGTTTGAGTGCTTCCATCGAGAATGTCAAAGGATATATCTTTGGATGGAGGAGAGGGAGGAAGAAATATGTATATGAGGGGAGATAAAGGATGGAAATGTAACAACTGTTCCACGGAGACCTTTTGGCAATAACTATATACACGCAAATATACGAACGTGAATATATGTTACTTTGAAGGTTTATTGACCCCACTTTTCATCTTCGCAGTGCCAACACAACTGCGCGCACTTGTGTTGACTATTGATAATTCATGCACCGCACTATCTCTTTTAATTTATTTCATCTTCGTCGAGGAGAGGCTACAGATATTCGGGGCGAAAATAAAACATTAGAATAATTTTATCTATTTTTCGAAACTTTGGTAAAAATGCATCTAAATTGAAACTGCGAGATGAAAAACAAGCGGGACAGCTCTACATGTAAAATTTGATACGGAATTTTGAATACAAAATCTTATTCATCGAAAAAGTTTGGGTGGGAATTTAGTTTTCCCCTCTCTCAACTCGGGAAAGTCCAGTATCAAATTTTTCTATCGATTTAATAGCTTCATAGCAAAAGGTAGATTCTCAGTTATCCATTATGTTGCTATGCCGTATTCTTCTGAGGGAAATAATTCAAAATAGAAGCCTATTGGGGACTGATTTTACGTAAGATATAACTCTTTCGCTAAAATTTTTCTAGAGGATAAAATAAAGAATACGATGTGATCATTTTCACAAGGAGAAGAAAGATATCCGATTTGGTCGATGCTGAAGAAAGCAAGTCTGTAGGGNTGTACCCAGAGCATTGTAATAAACTTTTCTATTTCTATTTACTTCCGATTTTCTCACAATGCCATATTGGCTCATGTAGCAAGGCGTATTATCCAACAAGTTTACCCAGACCGTAATATCGCGGAATTTATTGAGTAAATTAAGTCTTAGTTTAGGCTCAGTTAATAGAACAGAATATTATTTAATAGAATATTACTTATAGTCACACACAATTACTTCGGAAAATAAACTTTTCGCTGGCTATTTCAATCCGCTACAATTTTAAGAAATCCTCCGTTCTCATAGAAAAGTATATAAGTGGTCTGGAATCAAATATCGAAAGTAGATGTAGCATAATCAGTATTCTCTAGCCTCCGTGACCTTGGTTTTAACCCAGTCATCGAAGGGATACAATTAAAGGCATTTACCGTATTACGGAACCATGTAACCAAAATTTCTCACAAAATAATTATAAAGGCTCAATGAAATAAGATTAAAATGAAAGCAAATATTATGAACCATATAAAATATACACATTATAAACCTAAACAACAAAACTTGAAATTGACCCAGAAGAAGAGAGTGAGTGATTGAAAAAATACAATTAATAGAAAATACTTTCGTCTTTTCTTCATTTCTCTACAATTATTTGTAAATGGCTCAAAGATTCTCTCGAGAAGGTTATTTCAGTCCTTATCCGTTTTTGAGACAAATGAATTTATGAAAATATATGCATTCATCATATCCCGCAGCTCTTTTTATGTATAAGGATCTTTGTTTATAAAACAGGTATTAAGTTAAACTCAAGTTAAAAAAGTTAAACTCATTCATACAAATGAAAAAAGAAAAGAATTCGTGAACTACAGTAACTTTTCGTTTTCCTTAAATATTAACTTATCGATAGAATGCAATCTATAGCTTTTAAGCTATTCTACGGGGGAGTAATGATAAGGTCATGGTTGCAGTACGCCATTCTTGAACAATACTTTCTCTCTCTTTCGTGCTATAAAATTATGAAGAGCTCGAGTTTATAAATTTCATTTGGCGTTTGGAGCTTTGTCATATTTATAGACTGGAAAAGAAAATGACCCCTCTTTTTCTTTTATATGATAACAAATATAAGAAATGTAACTGTGACATGCAGGAAACTGAGACTATAAATCAAAGAAACACTTTCTGTTACACGGAAACCTCCCATCATTGGCTTCCTTTCATAACTTGGAAACTGTAAATACTTCTTGAAAGCTGACATACAATTCCCTGATGATGAGAAACCATGAATGTCATCTCTAACTGACGAATTACAGTATATATTTTGGAACATAATGCATTGTTAATCTTCTACATTTTACTTTTCCTGCTTTTTGAGTTAACCCTGCAATTGTTGGCAGTATGACAATTTATCTGGTTGTTTTTCATACTTATTACTGGTTTTTTATTATGGGGGAAATTATACCCTTATGTCTGTGATGAAACTTTCAAGACCAATTTTACTCATATAGATCAATACAGTTGATTTTACTGGTCTCTGTTATAAATGTAAGTGTTATTTAAATTTAAAGGTTATTAATTTTTTATAATTAGAAGTTGCAGTGAGGGTAAACACGTTTAATTAAATATATTTAATTCATATATGTTTACTTTAACTCATATATATTCACTTTAATTCATACATATTCGTTAATTCAAGTAACTTTTAAAATTTAACCTTGATTTCACAATTTGCAATGCGATTTATATTCATAAAGGACAGATAAAGCAACACGTGTATTTCTAAGTTTAAAGTTTATGTAAGGATTATATGAAATACTTTCCAAAATATTTATATTTAATGAACCTTTCAGCGAGTATTTTCACTTTAATCCTCTTCGTTTAAACTACTGATTCCTTATTTAATATATATTGGCAACATTGACTTTCACCCTGTGTTTAACATTACATAATTTGCAATTTATGCAGTTAAAAACAAATTCTGTAATTATACAACGGTACATATTTTTTAAGTTTACAAAGAACGTTGTAAATAATTTATCTTTAAGAAGTGATGTTATCTAACGCATATATGGGATATTTTAAAGGAACTTACAGCATTTTAAGAACCCTGCGAAAGAAGTTTCCCTCGCAACCCGAACACGCATGAAGAAGTTCACGAATAGGTCAACGGAAGTGAGCAAATATACTTGTTAAAGTATAGAGTAATTAAGGAAAGTGCAACGTATTGGTGCTGAAACTCAGCGAGACGCAATTACTCAATTTGCTGTCCCGTCTATCCAGCTGTCAAAAGTAGAAAAAATAGTCTCGGTTAACTAACCCATTTAATGGCAATGTGCTTGGTACCCATCACGCCATCCTTTATGTCGATCCAATCACATTCGTTCTATGTTCGACGGGATGGCGCTAGTTACGCTATAGAGCTTAGCAATTTAATAGTTGCTATTTAAGATGCGAATCGATGTTCGACCCAATCGCTGGCTGTCGATGTAAACGGATAGACGAGCAAAAGAATTTCCTCTAGATCTCATCCGACTATGGTCTGGTTCCGAATACTGCGAAAAAATTGGTTACGGTAGAACGAGCTTTTTCAGCCGTCGAATTACATTGAGTATTCCGTAAAACAGCCGAGGAAATGGAGGAGGAAATTCCGCAGTTAATTCTGTGGATCCGATTCGTGTGTTAGATTTTCCCTGCGGATGAGTACTGTCCCTTGTTTTGAAATAATAATACTCTTCTATTTGGAGATTTCCATCAACGAGTTTCAACCTGATAATGTCTTTTAGATATTAACTGATACCATTTACTATTTTTATTTGGGTGTCCATAGTAATATGGTACTTATTGCTTTATCTTGAATTATTTTATGATAATTCAATTCATGAGCCCATCATTTAACGCGTTATGTTCAACCAGTCAATTTAAATTCATTCACTGACGAATGAACATTTCAAAATATTTCAGTTCTCAGATGTGAATTATATTAAGGAATGTCCTGGGAAAATTGAACACCTACCTTAGTCACATATGCTCATGCGAATATTAACGATTATGTCCTTATTAGCATAATTCTAGTCGTTTCAGGGAGACGAAGTCTTTACCCTAATTCCCTTCTAGGCACTTTATATGCGGTAGTACGGGTGGCAATAAAGGTTACTCCGTGAAAAGTGTATACAGTAAATGCAACTGTGCAGGTGGGACTCAGGATACCTCAGGTTTATGAGAAGGATGAGTTTAATGAAACCAATTTTACAATTACAAAGACGGACACTAACTATGCCGCTAATATGAATCAAATCCGGACCTCGACTTTTGCAAGACTAATCCCAACGTCACCGTGGCCGATGGTGGTTTTACACGGTCGAATGTAACGCTGCAAAAGAAAATTAACACAGCTTAAACATACCACTTTTATGTTTCAACAAAGGGGCTAAACTTTACGAATAATATGCTTTATTTTTTAACGATCTTGAGCAAATGCCACATTATAATATTATCTAATACTCCCCGAAGGAATGCGGTATATTCTGCAATGATCAGCGTTTTCAACTGCAGCACACTGTCCTTATACCATATAGTTTGCTGATCATTCTAGTTCATAGCCAATATGCTGATTCCTTCGAAGCTTTTTTTCAATATGTATATCAGAAATTTGATATCAGGAATTTATATCCATGGAAACCGGAGTATCATCTTGAACGATACACAAAATCGTTCTTCAAAGGTATTCTGGTTTAAATAAAACTCTCTTTGTTTAATTCGCCGAACAGCTTATCTCTTCGGGATTCATTTTTGTGTTGATGTATTTCTGTTGTTTAATTGCAGGGGTAGATAATTTGCGTTAAATAGTAACGCTTACAGTCTAAAATCAGCACATCACACAATCAGCATCAGAATATTCACCACATGATTAGGTGCATGTTTCTTAGGCTTTACAGTTTTATTCTTTGACTGCTCTGTTTGTTTTTCTCTTTTGGTTGACACCTGAACCATTCGACACTACACCCCTGCACCTATATTCAGTTAAGGAGTCGCTGGATTCACATTATTAGACTTCACTATAAACTCACTTTAATTCCAAGTTATGGTTACGTATAAAGCAGTAGCACAAAATTATGTTTGCCTAATTAGAGGGTGCGTGGTGGCTCGTGCGATTGATAAAATCAATGCATAGGCCAAGACAAAAATGATAGTACAATATTACGAAGACCATGCCTTTCATTGCGTGCTTTTCCGCATTTGAAAATAAATCAGGCCAAAACATAAACTGATTACCTAATGAACGCTATTCTAATCTATCTACCCTCTTTTGGAAAACAACCGCGTAAAACGAACGTAGTACGTAAATCCGAGGTTCCACTGAATTACATTGAAGAGTAAAATATTATAAATACGCGGATTGATCAAACGCCATTCTAGATCCCGCAATGTGACGTTATTTACAGTTCATTTCCACCGAAGCCGGTGACAGGCGCAAAAAAATCGTGCTTTTCCATTCGAAAACTCATCGCCATCCTCTTTTCAAGAAGCAACTCGCCGGCGGCTGCTGCCGAATAATCACAGCCTCCGCTTTCTTTCACGCATCGGCAAAAATGGAGCGAGTCGATTCCGGGAGTAATTTAAATGTAAAATAGCGCTCTTCTGATGAATACGTAATTTCGCTCGATGCCTTTATTTCCTCGGATTAATTCATCCGTCAAAGGCTCAATTAGTATATTTCTGTCTCGCACCTGCAGATGTGCGAATCGTGATTCCGAAGGAAATTTCTGTTCCGATCTTCGTCTGTTTTTATTTCCCTCTTCGTTCCGTTATGCGGAAACTGCGCGCGGAAGCCATCATCCATCATTTTGATCATCACTGTTATCTCTAGCTTTACGCAGGTGCGGAAATGAGTACCGTGAATCTTTGCACGAAATGTAAGGCTACGTAAAATGTCAGGTTACTTAGTCGGAGCATGCTGCATGACGTTCATAGATCAAGCTGGATAATGCCTCCGCATTAAGATCGCCTTTTAAGGCGGTGATTTTTCTCTCGGGAGCATACTCCTCGGACGCATGGAGCATAGGAATGAGAGTCTAAGGGGCTCTGAAAGGATTTAATTACGCGGAAAGATCTATTATTTTATGTGGAGCTATCTAGCGGGCGAGCATTTGCAGGATTCAAGAGAAGATGGTTCGCCTTCACGAGTTGGGTTCATATTCATATGGGAGCGTAAATTGTGATAATGACATTTTAGGTCTCTGTATTACAACGTAAGGACTAAAGTAATGATACTTATTGTGCCTGTAATAATAATATGAAGTTAAAATTCTTAGAAAAACACAAGGCAAGGGATAAGGTTGTTATTGCACGAAAAGTCTGGCGGCAAGGAATATATATTCCCAGGGAGATACGGATATGATAAGTGTGACAAGAGCGGGATAACCGAAGGGTAAACCTCGAAACGGTATGGATAATATTCTGGCAATACGGCTCAATTGTTAGAGCATTAGCTCGAAAAGCGCAAACCCGGTTTGCTTCCTTGTCATGTCAATATTTTTTCATGTCCTTTCCTCATAGGGGACATTCTTTGCAAAATGTTTTTCTACGGAATATTTTCCCGTGAATTTAATATGGGGGCGGGAGTATACTATGGAATGATTTTTCAAAAATCTGAAATGGTTTAATTTCTTTCGTATCTATCATTACGTTCGTATATTACCAGCAGCAACATGGATTTGTTTGTACGTAGAATGATGTACACGAATAAACCTCAAGGTATTCAAATTAAAACAATAAGTTTACTGAGATAAAATTTCGTGCTTCATTTACAAGTAATTTCGGATTACTTTTGTTATTCAAATAAAATTCGGTTATTATTTGCTGAATAATTCTAGGGCTGAATATGCGATGATTAGTTGGTACGTTTAGCATATTCTTGAATCTCTTTGAGTCTTAAATGTCTCTGTATGAAAAATATGAGTAAACCTTTCTTCCTAACTGCATTTGCATGTTAGAAAATGAATGTGCAAACTCAACGCATATCTCAGTGTCTTCCCAACGATGTCTGAGAATGGCTGCACCTGCACGTTTCCCGACCTACGAAAATGCGTACCACAAACAAGGACCTGTCGGCCCACTTCTTGGGAAAATGTACTGCTTCTCATGCTGCTATCTCTAGATAACTAGTTGCTGTGTGAAAAAGATCATAAAAAATTATTTTTCAAAACTAATGCACTTGTAGATTTGACAAACAATGCATTGACGAAGTAATTCATCTTGTAGGTGCAACTCTGTAACGTTTATTTTATATATTCATTCTGCCATCCGCCGAATAGAGGGGGTGTTAACACCAAAATCCCTAGCTAGGTCTTGAGACCGTTGGCTTCTGTAACGTTCCATGGAAAAAACGACCAGAAACAATTATCCTCCATTAATTCGTTGCGACGGGTTTTTCGTCTTTTCCCTGGGTTCGTGGGCTCCGTTAACTGAAGTAACAAAATCAACTATCTCGTAGACGATTTTGTACTTAATAATTTCTCAAAATGCTCCCATCAGTAATCCAACCCTATATCCTGGAATGCATCCCTTTCGAAGAGCTTTATCATAGATGGTTCACTGCTGTCAAACCTGTAATCTTCCTTAATGAACCAAGCTGATTAACGTAAGATCGTTTTTGTATCGGAAAGTAATCCTATTTTTTGAAGATCCGAATTGTAATATTCGGGGAAAGATTGAACGAGAAAAAACTATTTGTTTGACTCTCAATAAATCTCCTAAGATTCCACTTCTGAATATTGGCACTCCGTTTGCCCTTCAAATTATATGACCAGTATACTCTTCGAAGCAAACATTATTACTGAGTGTAACTCATCTACATAAGTACCCTGCAAGCCGCCTTTCGGCGTGTGACAGGGGGTGCAAAAAAAAAACTCGCAAGTATATGTGGTAACGAGTGAACTTAAGGATACCCTGAAATACACGAATACGTTTGGTGACATGTGTAAAACTCATAGGTATATGTCAAATTATCGGTATAAACATAGACTCAGCCTCGCCTTGGAGATATTGCCTAGCACAGATCATGATAAAATTAATTGATTAGGCTGGGGTAGAACTCCGTGAAGGATTAAGCAAAAGTCAAACTTTTACCAACCACAAAATGTATTGCGAGACGACCATAGTTTCGACTCAGAGTCGCCTGATGATGAACTCTATGAATCTAGGCCATGGTCGTTTTGCAATAAAGTTTGTGACTGCTAAAAGTTCATCATCATCATATTCAATCAGAAAAATACTTTATAGCAATCTCGATGCTAGATCTCTTCCAATCTTTGCACCAATTTTAAATAACACTTAAATTGGTATGTAGAGTACTGTTATCGCCTTATAATGTAATCTACATCAACATACTTGACCTTCGAGTCGCCTCTCGGTGTGGAGCAGGGAGTTTAACCTTGAGTCTAGTTACCTAATCGTTTGCTGTCTCGCATCCTGCGCGGTGAAATGAATGGTGATGACATTTATCTATCCAGAGAACTGACTGACAAGCTACAGAGGTTGCAAAATTCATGTGTAAGATATGTCTTTGGTATCCGTCGCTATGAACATATCACTCCGTGGAGAGAAAAGCTACGATGGCTTGGTATGAACTCCAGGCGTAAATACTTGCTCTACACTTTTTTGTTTTCCCTGTTAAAGAACAAGGAACCGCGGTATCTTATAGATCTATTCAGATATTCGCCCTCGACAAGCATCATGAAAACGAGAAGTAATCCATTAAACCTCTATCCCCCGGCACACAAAACCGCAACATATCATAAATCATTTGTTATCCACTCGACTCAGAGCTGGAATTCCCTACCTGTCGAATTAAAAGCTATTAAAAATCTTAATAATTTCAAGGAAAAGGTTTTTAATTACCTACTATTACAAACTTAATCTATACTATTCGACAATGTATCTGTATATAAAACCTGTTATTACATGCTCATGTTATAATTATACTGTATTTTTTTACTGTCTTTATTTTTTATATTGCAGTGTGAATGTATTTTCTTCAATTATACAGTTCTCTATGTTATCACAGTAATACTTTGTCAAATGCAGTTTTTTTTAATGTTATGTAACACACTGTATTTCTATTATTGCTCTTAGGGGTAATTTGTATCCAGAGCATTGTAATAAACTTTTTCTATTTCTATTTCTATTTCTCTCGGTGTGATAGAGAAAAAGGTAACTTTTGTTCACAGTTTTGCTCGTAGCTGTCGCAATATGATAGCTAGTGAGGCATGATTGATGCTGAATAATAATGGCATTTATTTTCGTCAAATCCTATTTAAATCTAAGAGGAATGTTCTTTTTGGGGTCTCTAATGTATGTACTGACTTTTTCCAGCTATGGCAAACTACCTCACTCCTCATCTTGTCTGTTAAGCTTCATTCCCTCTCCAGGGCTTCAGTTAACTAATGACTAAGGGGTTGAGGTTAAAACTCCAGCTGTACACTTTACGGTAAGTTTTTGTTACATACCGTACTAACAATAGCTGAAGAATCTTTGTAACTGATTATGAGGTGTGTTCTCTTCCCCCATTATTGACTAGAGATTTTTCGAAAGGACGTAATTACTTTCGGGAAAAGCGAAACAACCCCAAGGAGACGGATGCGATGCAACTCCTCGTCTTTCAACAGCTCTAACCCTGATCCTTGCAGATTTCCTAAACAGATTTCTCTTTCTTAGGATGAGAGAAAACGACCTTTTCAACGCAATATGCTGAAGACACACGCTCTAGCGACTAAATTATACACGAGAATTGTCAAAAAATTGATTTGTTTTCAATTTGCTTATTACTACGTTGATGAGAGTGCATGATTTATTTACCGTCTAAATAATCATGCAAACGTGCTACTTTTTGATAAAGAAATCGTATTTTTAGTTTATATTCAATNCAGTTCTCTATGTTATCACAGTAATACTTTGTTAAATGCAGTTTCTTTTTTTTGTGTTATGTAACACACTGTATTTCTATTATTGCTCTATTATAGGGGTAATTTGTACCCAGAGCATTGTAATAAACTTTTCTATTTCTATTTACTTCCGATTTTCTCACAATGCCATATTGGCTCATGTAGCAAGGCGTATTATCCAACAAGTTTACCCAGACCGTAATATCGCGGAATTTATTGAGTAAATTAAGTCTTAGTTTAGGCTCAGTTAATAGAACAGAATATTATTTAATAGAATATTACTTATAGTCACACACAATTACTTCGGAAAATAAACTTTTCGCTGGCTATTTCAATCCGCTACAATTTTAAGAAATCCTCCGTTCTCATAGAAAAGTATATAAGTGGTCTGGAATCAAATATCGAAAGTAGATGTAGCATAATCAGTATTCTCTAGCCTCCGTGACCTTGGTTTTAACCCAGTCATCGAAGGGATAAAATTAAAGGCATTTACCGTATTACGGAACCATGTAACCAAAATTTCTCACAAGCGAGACCGTTTGTCTCATCCACCCCAGCAGCCCCAAATTTCGCGAAACTCGCGAATTCCCCTTTCTCCTCTTCAAGAGACCACAACACTCAGCCAACAATGGCCACAGCGCGCTCCGCAGTCCCGAATGGCACGCGCAGCAGTAGAAGAAAGATGGCAAATCGGCCCTGAAACAAAAGCATTGTTGTGCGCGAGGCACTTGCTCCGCAGCCGTGAAGACTTAGGCCAAGCACGGATGGCCGTGAATGTTGCATTCCCTCGCGGGGCGTGGCCTCTTTCTTTTCGGTTTGCCGGTTGCGTTGAAAGAGAAGCTCGTTTTATTTATTTTGTTCCCTCGTAAAATCGCGAGGGAACTTGAGTTTTATTTGTGGGAGGAGGAAGCGAGTGAGTGTGTGCCAGGACGGGAACAGAAGGGCGTGAAAAGGGAGTAGCGGTTGAATACTTATCTTTATCAGGGCGCCCAGTAGGTTAGTCTTCTTTTTTGTTCCGATCGTCCTTCTCAATTATCTACTTGGAAATGTGGGTGCGTTGGAAATGTGGGAGTGTTCAGAGTTATAAAATAGGAGGAGAGTAGCGAACGAATAAAGTGATAAACCATGAAACAAATCGCACTGGTCGTGTGCCACGTACCAAACTTAAAACTTCGCTTAATTATGTCAGCGGATACACATAGTATATCTGATTTATAACATCTTTAAGAATATGTACTCCGCGTACTTTAATATCATAGACAATGTCACAAATTTAGTCTTATCTGTTTGGTTATTCTCTTAGCTTATTTATATACTCAGTTTATTCTAAGCAAGGAAATATATATCTAATAAACACGGCGGTGCCTCGAAATTCGACAGTCGATTTTCGGGCTTGCATGTGAGCGTGTGTGGCGACGACAAGTGGTATTTATTATTTTCCTTGCTTTCTTGTTGGACTGCATTGGTTTTTGAGTAAAGAATGTTGAACGAATAGCAAAACGAAAATATCAGAAAAACAGCTGATTTGCCAAAGATTTCATTCAAATATTTTCCCAACAGTGTCTGGTACTAAAGTTATTTATTTTTCGTAGATTTATAAAAGAAATTCTGAAATTCAAGTCTCGCAATTTGACGTACGTTCGGAAACGTATTAAAGTAGAATCGCTTCGTTCTACTGTATTATCATTACTTAAGTGCTAATTTAACCAAATGCAATGACTTTTAAAAATTCGTAAATGTATACAACTTAAGCTGATACTCATATAACTCATATATTACATTTCATCACCTTCAATATATTGAAGGAGCATTTCATGCTTCACTTCAAGGAGTTATACTACAAAGTTGGTAAATGGAGGAGGGTCTGAAATAAAATTTCACAGAGTTAAGTGTGTTCTAGAAGTATAGCTAGGTTCGTATTTTAACCAATAATTATGCTAATCACTGAAAGAAACACCGACATACTTAATTAAGGAATAATGTCACGTAAAAGCAGCTTATGTTATAGCCTTTACGATAATAATTTAAATTACTGAATCGATAATTTACAATGCTTCGCGAAATCAAAACGCAGAATCTGGTTAGGTACTTTTGTGAACAATGTGAATGTAAATTCAAAATTCCTTGAAGTTGTAGGCAGGGAAATTGAGGGGAAAATCCGGCTCCTAAATTTAATTTTTATTACTCTCTTACTTCGTGTTCTCACGCGCTGTCGAAATACCGCCAATTTCTTTCATAAATTTTTCCTGAATGTTTCGAAAAATAAGTCGTAAAAAATGTGTTTTCCTTTCACTTTGCCTCTAATCGGAAAAGCGCGTTGAGTTATCTGTTCCGAAAGTGTACAAACAACTCGAAATCATTTCCTTAAATCATATTTCGCTAGATGACTTTCTATCAACACGAAAACAGAAATTACTACACAATTACGGGGACAGGAGGACGTTACGCCGTGGAATCGGAAGCTGTTTGGACTTCTTTTCCTAACAAAAGATCAATATTGGACGATTGATTTACGCTCGCCAAAGAAAACTCTGTTTGACTCATCAGCGGAAGCGTAGCAAAAGAGCGTAGTTTATGGATAGCCGATGATGCGAGCGGGAGGCAGCGTATTTGCAGAGGCAAGAGCGCTCATTCCAAAGCGAAAAATGGTCCAATCTGGATCCGGAATATTAGGGAGGCTGTGATTTTTAAGACCCTGAAAAACGACCGTGCTAAGGGCTTTGTGATAACGATACGGTATTTTGCATGAGTGCGAAGCGAGTGGAAGGGTAGGCTGCACGAGAAAGGCAAGGAGAGAGCATGGAAAGAGAGAACAAGATAATGGGAATGGAAGAACGGCAGACGAAGGAAACAATAGTAAAAGAAAAAGTGGGAAAAGGGTGTTTGGTTTGAGTTCGGAATCACTTGCTAGATCACTGGCTGATACCTCTTTCCCCAAATTTGTTAATAATATTCAACCACGTGTGATTCAACACTCTTATTGCAGTTAATCTGCAAAACTAACTTCATTTACTATTATAGCTGAGATTTCAGTTTCATCGCTATTACGTTTTCATACGCGATTGAATTCTTTGTTGTTTATACCTGATATTTTTACGAATGATGAGGAATTAATAAATATGCCTTTTAACCATTTACTATAGATATCCGACATATATGGATGAGAAATGGGTTTCCGTGTTACCAAGTGGATTGCTCTTTTTCTTACGGTGAAAGCGGACCTAGGTTCGATTTCCCTATGATGACCCTAGCTGTCGAAACAGTATTATAAACACAAATACGAATTGAAAGTATTAAATTTAGAGGATATATACCACAGCTCTAATAAACTTCAAAGTCACTAAACATGCAATAGTTAAATTATAAAACTTAAATCCTAATGACTGATAATGATGATTGAGTTAATCCTTGGTCCATTCCGATCAGAATCGAACATTAATTGACTGAACAATTGAAAAGTGAAATTCAGATAATAACTAATACATAAATAGTGCATAAATTTGAACATCCAAGTCAAGCACCTGTTAATTATACTAGTGTGAACACAATCTAAAGAAATCGTGGGAGATTGGAAAATCGGATGACCTGGCTGCTAACGCGAGGTTATATTTTACAATAGAAAGCCGTTTAATAACTTAAAAAAAACATAAGCGACTTCAAAATAAACTTCCCATTCCACGAAATAGAAATTGAGAAGGATATTCCGAGAAGCCGGATAACTGAATGCCGGATGAGCGGGATTATGCGGTAAAAAAGCCATCGACAGGAACGAAGAGAGGGGCCGGGAGGGAAAGAGTCAAATGGGGCTGGTGAGAGGACAAAAGAGAGTGAAATGGCGGAAAAGGGAAGCGAAGGAGGCAGTCGTTCACATCCTGTGCGCGGAATATGGCTGAGGGTGGAAAAACGCACATATCACCGGGCAGATGTCACCCTCTGCAGCGGCGATTTCCCACTCGGCCGTATGGATGGCGTCTGGGGGATGGGACGTTGTCATCCCCGCATGGGGTCCATGAAAACTGGATGTACGCGCGCGTGTGAGAACGATGGTTTTTTTAACAAATGGAGTCGTGGAGGGGTGAGGGAGTTTCCGGCTTAATATGCTACTGTGAATTTGGGAATCCTGCATAACCAGCACGGTTGATTTCCTGCGGAGTTTGGGGACTGGAGAAAGTGCTCTGCTGAGCGTGCTCCGAGAATCGCAGTGACGACGTGAGAGGAGATTAGATGTCCTCGGATGCCATTTCTCGGTTAATGCTCGCATTGTTCCCTTTTTCCGGGAAATTCTGTATCGCACGCATTGTTGCTCCAGGAAGAATAAATTAGCGAGCACAAATTGACGATAATGGGCTGACGTACTCATCCCTTTAACTTTCGAGGGTTCTGGTGCGAAAAATGCATTCAGTTTTGCTACGAGTAACCACTAATTAATTAAACTAAAATACTTTGACGTAGTAATTCGTAAAAATGAAATGAAAATTGCAGCGTTTATGATGGAAGTGATATTGCATTTATTTTATTACCCTAACAAGTAAAATCTATATACTGTCTAAATTTTATTACTCTACTATCAATTGAACTCTTTCTTTTAATAGTTCCCAGTGATTAAGATCCACGTATTTCTTTGTATGAACGGTGTTAATTCTTCAAAAATTAAGCGTCGGTTTAGAAACGTTTCAATGGATGGGAAGGCCGATTAACTTAAGATCTATGATATGGCAGAACACCAAAAAAATTAATTCACAAAGCATCAAACCCTAATTCCTTCATTAGTATTTCTTTGCGATCAAACGCACTATTCGAATTAATACTAATATCTCTCAATGTTCTGTTAATAAGTGAATAGTTATTGTGTTATTTAAAGGTAGTTCCTAAAATCAAGCATTTCTTTCAAACGGGATGAATCATAGTGGTATAGAGGAACCGTTTTCGTCTCCTCAAACGTTTTCTTGGGAGGAAATTTAAATGAAGTTTGAGGTATTAGGGGTATTTTCAGATTACTAAAGGAGAATTTTCCTATTTCTAAACTTGTTATAATGATGGGAAAATATATAATGCGATCCTGGGTCGTTAAACTACAGCACAATTATTCTAGCACAGCACATTTGGAACGGAAAATATATTTTGCTTTAGAGATGTAACCCATTTTCTAAAGAAATAATTTAATGAAGGGAACAAGGATTGCAAGGATTCGTTCCAGAAAAAATAGGTCACAAACGAAATTTTGATTTAAACATTTCAAAACTTAAGACTCAACATTAACAGTTTTTGGGAGAACCCGATATATCGTGGAAACACATTTTACTGAGAAAACGATCCCTTTTAACACATCGAGATATAATTCCATTTTACATGAGCAAGGAGGATAATATTTCATGGAAACGATGTAAAGCCACTTGGTTTAATTCATAGTTTCGTTACATTTACATTAATACACCTCGAACAGCCATATGGCGTATGGTAGGGGGTGTGTAAACTCCGAACTCTCTAATTGGATGCCTGATTTGTATACCTAATAACATCTGAAAGAAGACCAGCAATGGCTATCCGTTCCCGCTGTAATATCGCGAAATCTCTTCATGTCTGACCTGGAAAATCGCGGTCGCTGAGTATGGGAATAACGATGCCGCGTACATCGTCATGTAAATCAGTACTTAAGAATTCCTGGAACAGCTTATGCCATTCTTCTATCCTCAAGGGATTCCCACAGCTAAGGTTTTGGTCATAGCTGATGCATGGCTATTGAACCTATTGTCACCCTTACGGAAACGAGCCGCTTTACGTAAAAAGTTCAATGTGCTAAATTCAAGAGCACTGTAGCAATTACAAACATTCGAATAAACTACGGAACTTCATGACCTTAGTACAATAATTAGCGAAAAGCCTAGCCACTGAGAATACTATTTAGAGAGAGAATTTACAAGGTTTTTCATGTAAGACTCTACAGCTATACTTGGGGAAATAAAAATGTCAAGTGACAACGGTGGACTGATCACAGTAAGAACATTCTTTTCAGATTTCCTCGTTTTCGATGAAAAGAGGATATTTCATATAATTCAGTGTCTCTTTCCGAGGTATATATGTCATATCATAATGCGTGGATGACAATGTGTCATTGAATTGATTAGTCGAACTGATGTGTGGTAAAGTGATGTATGGTACTCTGTAGTGAATAATCCTATGACTCTTTTTACACCATGAGTAGAAATTAATGTTTAAATGCGCCATCAGGATAATTCAAAATTGCAAAGGAAAGAAACACAAAATAATGTAAACGTGTAATAACTTTAGATCAAATGAAATCGATCGTTGAAAGCTTTACCATGTTGAAATCTATGAGATGGATCCAAAATAAATATAAGAGTGATTCTCACTAAATTAAATATATATGTGCATATCAACAAATTAATTATTTCCACGGACATGTGGAAATAAGTAAATTGTAATTTTCGTTTCAACTTTGGATACAACTTTTGAACTATTTTCTAAATAACATTAGGCACTTACTACTTACTACAGAATAGAATAACATTGGATTCTCTATAGTGACAGTTATTGATGTAATTTCTAATAAGTTTTCTTTTCATTCTCAAAGAGCAAAGAGTGATTCATCCATTTATTTATTTTTGTGAGTTCAAAAAATCAAAGGATTATTAAGTGGAGACACAATGGATGAAAATTTATATTTGCAATGTTTCATGAGTTGATTTACACCGAGGCTTATTATTTACACCAATAAATCCTTTACACCAAAGTTTGTAAGTTGACAAAGCACCCAAGGGGGTGCTTTGCAAACGTAGAAACCAAGTTGGGAAAATGAAAGTACAAAAAACTAATACAAACTAAAAAAAAATTGGTCAGTCACCAATCAAAGATCTTTTACTGCGCGTGTTTTCGTGATTCGAAGGCAAAGAAAAAGAGAAGTAGGGGCTATTTTTAAGAGATTTTCGAAAGAGAAAAATTTCCTCCAAAACGTTTGAGAAGATAATATTATATAAATTACAAAATTACGCCGGTAAACAATGCTCAATTAGACCTAACAGGCACATAAAATATTTATCAGTCCAGAATGTATGTTAGTCTGAAATAATGTAAACAGAAAATATTACGAAAAAATCGACGAAGATAAACGTCTTGGGAAAATTCCATGTCCGGACTTGAAGAGATTTATCGGAGCTTTTTGTCCTTCCTTGGGCAAGAACATGGAACTCTGTTTTAAAATTTTATCTCACCGAATTTTTCAAATTTACAGATATTTTTTCCTAGCACCTTATGCGGGCCATCGTGATAAAATTTAAATAAGGAAATATTCGCTTAGACTTACTGATTTACCTCGACGAGGCATAGGCTGGCAGACTTGTAAACCATTTTTAGCCTTTGATGAAGGCCATTTATATGGCTTCGTAATCTAAATATGATTAGCATGTTTTTTCTTTATTTTTATAAAATATTATATATTATATTTTAAATCGCATGACATGAATGCTACCTAAATATCTCTTAAGGAAAAAACTGTAGTAATATCCACAGTTTACCAACGTACAAGAGGGAAATTTTTCTTTCAAATGGAAAGATTAAATTTACGAAATGTAACCGACCCCTAGGAATTATATTTTCTATGCTCAATGCTATATTATAATATATTTATATTACAATTTAAGTTACAAAGGATCAGTATATATAAAGTGATACTAAGAAGGATACATAAGTTTTGTTCTGTCATGAACTTGGGAGCAACCAACACATTTAATATTTTAGACAAACTATAATACTGGATAAATTCAGAGAAAGCACGTTCAGAGATGATGTAGCAGATATAATGCGTTCACCATGCTACATAGGCCGCTCCGATAATGCGAGAAAGATCAGAGAAATAGATGCTAGAACCAATCGATTCAAGGACTCATTTCTCCCGGAACAATACGCGAAAATAATCAATCATGGTGCATGCACCTCCTGCCACACGCCGAAAGGCGGCTTGCAGGGTACTCACATAGACATAGAGATAATAAAAACTTTTAAGAGGGGACTTTTTCATAGTATTTGTCATTTTTCGCAAATACATGATGAACATAGACATGGGTATCAATGAGGTAACATTGATTATTGGATTTAATTTCCACTCACTAATCTCTTAATCATAAACGTATATCAATACATATCCCCGAATCAACAGCTTTGTTACCAACGACCCTAACGTTATGATTTAGGTAGCTTTCATAGCCATAAATACGTGGATAAACCGTACCCCAAACATGTTCATTACTACAGGGATTGTAACAAAGGGGGAGTAGTCTCTCCCCACCTGACCATAATGTATAGAAAGACAGGATTTATGAAGAAGGCGTTCATTCGTTGGAACCATGTGGAGGAGTGAGTGCACATATCTTTCAGATCATCTTTCGGAAACGATAAAATAAATCTAATGAAATGCTAAGAAAACATTTATCACGAAGAACTCTACTTTGTGAACAGAACTGTGAGCAGAATATGTGTTGTTTAAGTTGCTGAATATTTCATTATTGAGAACATAGCGGTCTCCTTACAGTATAGAGAACTATAAATGTATTATGGGAAATTTACTATGGTCCTGCGAGACAGCAGGCTTTGACATTGCCACTAGTGAGCCACTGAGGCAGTAGCTGCGCTGCTATTGTTAACGATGCTTCTGTATGGGCATCGAACACCTGTGGGGGTCATTTCCCAATTGGAGCTTTGCAAACACACCCGATGACGGACGCATTGCGCTGCGTGGGGCAAAGCAGAAGCAGGTGGTGGCTAAGTGGCCGCCTAAGAGATTCTATCGCAAAGCTTATCTATGCAAATGGATCGCTTATACGCCGTTACTCTCGCAGATAACGACTTGTGTCTTAATTTACGAGGCCAATAACGGCGTGTTATCTAATACATTGGACGTACACTTATTGAATTCAAGATGCAAAATAACTGAGCGTAATTTGAAGTATGACGAACGTTCTCCGGAGTGAAAATGTTGTTTTATTGCTCTTAGGGTAAAATTATTTTATTTGCATCAAGCCTTATATCATCTAAACTCGAGAACGATGTTTTTCAAGTTAATAATTGATTATTATCTTTTTTGATGAATTATGTGGATTGGAAACGAATAACCAAAGGCGAGAAAAATTTTCTACATCTACGTATGTACAAATCTACGTATTCTCCGTAATTTTGTTTCTGGTGATATATATACATAATACTGATTCTCAGGTAGGCTATTTTGAAATTTACTGATTCGAACCTGAAATAAAATAATGGTGCATAGTCAGCATAATATAAAACATCAGTTGTCGCTTACTTGTCAATCATATTGTCATAGGATAATCATAGCTACTTCATGACCTTATTACCGCTGTTATGTAAGCAAATAAACGTGACAAAATATCTGGGAGATTATAACTGCATTTTTCCTTACAGTGACCATCGTAGATAACAACAACTGCTTTAGGTTGTGAAAATATCAAATGGTAACAGTTCAGCAGAACCTTAATTGAAAGTGGAGAAAGTTGACCATAGTAAAGTCACCTTAATGAAGTTATCAATTTGTTTACAATTAATGAGGATTAATATTGATTAATATCAGTGAATAGTTCCCAGCACTCTCTAGACCGGTCTTAAAAACTCAGAACTGGGAAATAGATTACGTTCTAACTTCCACATGCACGTTTGAATCATACAACTAAACTAGAAATATTTATTGACAAATGCTTCGGTTTCACAAACATCCGCATTCATATTGATGATGGCATTTAGGTAGCATCCTCTTTAAGGAGTACCATTCGACGCTTGGCATTTCCGAAGATACGTCACTCCAAGTGACAAACTTTGGAAGCCGTCGAGAGACGCTAATGTTCATAGCAAAGCTACACGCGAAGGAGCGAACAATTAAACCGCCGAAAACGGCAATTCCAGCGAAGAGTGGATGGCTACAGCGGAACAAAACATAGCGGTCCTATCTCAGCTCGTTAAAACGGCTTCAGTTTTCGCGTGTGATCCACTGCGCACGGAGCCATTCGCCCGCCCTCTCCAGGACGGAATTACGCCGCGTAGCGGTGGATGAAAAAAGAAACAAACGCGACGCGAAAATGTTTCCGCGTTTTAGGATGGCTTATCTGTTACGGCTTCCGCGTTTTTAACTCGGGAAAGTCGCTTTGCCACGTGGAAATAATGGATTGCCCTGGTGTGGCTCTCCCGCGGTTCAAGGATGGAGGAAAAAACAACAGCTAGTGACCGAGAACAAAAGAAGATAGACTGACGTCCTTCCGTCGAATGACACCACGTTTCTCCTGACTGCTGCATAGTTTTATGGGCACGTCTCCGCGTTTTTCTTCTTTTCAGCGCATTGATTTTTCTTATCTGCTCTTACTCGTTATACAGTTCTCCGTGGAGGATTATTTGTAACCTCTTGCATGAAATTGAGAGAATAAATTAAGCCCAGAACTACCGGCGACAGTTTTCTCCGTGTTCGACGAAACCTCGTGTGCCTCGGCGGCAACCTTTCCCGCTTTATCTGATCCAATTCCTCACTTCGAGGCGAAATTCAAACGATCCTGGAATTACGTGTCCTTGTGTCCGTGTGCGCCTATTGAGAGAAGAGATGGGAGTCCCGGAAACGATTCTCATTAAAAAGAAACGTCGGTATTTCGGAGGCGAAGAATGGCTCGAAACAGGGCATTGTGCAGCCTGTACCATAGGTGCTTCGCGTCCTCTGATCGCTTCGCAATCACTTGCTTTGAGAATTAAAGAGCTTCAATTGGGAAGAATTTCGATTGCATTTGTTTCCTATTACAGATAATTCTGTTTTCCCTGATGAGCTACTGTGGAGATGACTTCTCAAATTTTGATATTTATGCATATTGATTAAGCAAAGTAAAACACCACAAGCACCTTTTTACTTTGCTTAATGTTTCTGCCATCATTGGTCAATTTTATCTCATATATATTGATATTTATCCGATTAATATTATATTTCTATAAAGGCATCCGAATATTTAACAAGAGCACCTTAAAAGTTTTTTAGGTACTTTTAAAACTTGGTTCGATATTTTTCTAACATTTTAAATGTAAAAAAAACTTCAATAGGGCTCCTGGTTAGCTAAATGAGCAACACGTTCGACTTCGGTGAAAGCGGTGCCGGGTTCGATTCCCGGTGGGGGTCTACGTGCGAAATGACCTAAATAGTCGAAGCACTTTTAAGAATACTACTATACTAATACTTAAATAAGTCATGAATCATGTCACAATTCTTCATTAAAACCCAAGCAATGTCTTTCATTCCATCTACAGCTTCATATCAATGTGAGTATATAGTAAACGATGTGTTTTTTTGTGAGAGAAAAGGGTACCAGAGGTAGAGGTTTTTAAAATCCTCCAAACCACAGCAATCATAGAAATGTCACATGCATGCTTTTATAAGGGAAAACCGGCTAGAAAATCAATGAAAACAGATGGAATATGGGACACCTACCTTCCAACGACAAGGGAGCCGAAAGCATCTCTAAGAAAGCCTTACTTTTAGGAAGTACAATCAACAGAATGGACATTTCTATGCGCGTAGACTCTTGGGAGAAATGGAGAAGTTAAAATCATAGAAAACTTTTTGCGATACAGCCATTCATTTCTCCCCACCCTCCAGAAGTATTTTCACAAAAGGATCTCGACGAAGAATAAGAATGAACGAAAAAAAATTGAAGCGAGGGAGCAAACAGAAGAAGCACGTCCCGCGTACTTTCTTCGCCAGAAATTCTCTCTCACACCAACAGTGGAACTGCTGCACCTTTTCCGTCCCTTTACTTATTTTTTAATTCTTCACATACCTCTCGAGAAGGTGGGGAAAAAGGCGAGGAAGAGGGTGAGTTCTCATCCGAATCGTCTCTTTCCCTGAAGGAAAAGCATTCCCAAAAATTTCTGCACATAGAGTCCTCAATCCAAAAATGGAGATTCGGAGTTTTCTTTTTATTCCGTTAAGAATAACCTCCCTTTATCTCTCCTCGCGAAAATGTTCTGGTCCTCATTCCTTTTTTATTTGCTGTGTTTCGACGTGACCTCCGCACGCTTCAGTGACCTCTTCCCTTTGGCTTTTCCTCTCTTTTCCCCTCTTTCGAATCCCATTCCGTGACCTCCTCTCCCCATACACGTATTACCAGCCGTTTTTTATGGCTTAATACTTTCCACTATCTCAAGGGGGTTCTTTTCCTCCTCAATCTCCTGATATTTTTTTTCCTTCCTGCCTCATTTCTATACCTTTCCGCAGGATTTTTCTCATAATGGAATAGGGAAGTAAGGAATGGTCTCCTATTTTCGGTGTTATAAATGAAATGGTTTTTCTTAGAAATTTGGTTTAAATTTTAGAATGTGTT
This sequence comes from Ladona fulva, assembly GCA_000376725.2. NCBI lineage: Eukaryota > Metazoa > Arthropoda > Insecta > Odonata > Libellulidae > Ladona > Ladona fulva. The sequence goes on from KZ308224.1 coordinate 540,661, forward strand.
GAGCCAGGGATGAACCCGTAGTCATAGTTCTTGCGTCAATAGCTTTGCTTTTATTTGAGATGGATCTCATAAACTACAACGATGCTCCATAAACAATATACCATCATAAAACCATGATAAAAGCGTTCTCTAGAATTCAGTTGTAGATTGTGTTTTGTAATTAAGCGCGTATTAACTTAAAGCCTTAAGAATTTTATTTTTAAATTTCTCTGGATTCAATCCACTTTTTATGATCATGTAATTTTGGTGGATGTGCCATATGTTGGTAAATCTGAGAGTAAACGAATTTAATAGTTGAATATAGGCAACGCTCAGTGTAATGCACTACGGACGCTCTCTCTCGACGCAAAGCTCTCATTTGTTTCTTTATCCTTGACATTCTACCACTATAGAAAGATTGACGGATACAGATAAGACCATTGTGATGAAAAATCGGATATTTCCGAATAATGCGCATGATGGTCTTGAATTACACTCACATTTCCTGCTCAAGGTTACAAACGTTTTTTTAATCTAATTACACACTTTTCAACATATCATCGAGAACGTGTTTCTGGATGAACTCCGTGGGTTCAATTTTCTCATTCAGCTCAACTTTTCCTTCTGACATTTCCAGTCGAGTGAAAACAAATAATTACCCCTCCTTAATTAGTGGAACAATGGAAGGCCTGCAGGTTTAGCGACTAAAATAGTGTACTCCCTCAAGCGTTATCACTAATTGTTATCTCAACAGATAGAGAGAACGGAGGTAGGTTAGTGAACAGGGAAACTCAAATATTCCCGCCAGAGGGAGTATGAGTGAGTGGACGAATAGGAACGTAGAGGGCACGGCCGTCGCAGATAATACAGGAAAGAGAAGGGGAAATTAATGGAAGGATTTAAATGGAGAGAGAGGTATCCGAAAAAATGCGCGGGCTAAAAAAGTAAAGAGAAACATGGCGGACCAAGATAAGCGGGAACCGGGAGAGAGTAATTGAAATATGCGTCCCTCATCTTTCGCGATAAGCCGAAAAGCAACGAAATTAAATTGAACGTGACTGCGATTCGTAGTTCGGAGTATCCTTTAATTAATATCTCTTTCCGTCGACTCCGTCGTATCTCCGGAGGATAAACTAATTCGGTCGCGCAATGATTTCCCGCGCGTTCCATGAAGGGGTAACCGCCGACCAAAATGTGTCCATTTGTTTAGAGAACGGGACGAAAATATTAGAGAAAACAGCGATGGATTCGCGGAATTCTTATCTTCATCATCGCTTTCAGGGATAACTTCTTTGCACATTTTAATATCAGTGATGTTTTTCAGGCAACTCCAAATATCATACCGTGGGATTTCGTGGGATTTATTTCTAATATGTGAATACTTTGGGTACTTAAATTTTTACGGAACTAATGTATTTATTTAATCACAGTGTTGCTTACATAATGATAACTTAATTTAAATTTAGCATCTTAAATATATTAGGGACACATGAAGGTAAATGTTTATTATTGCTGAAGTGTGAGATTTCTTTATTCTACAGGTAATAGAACATTGTCACTGAAAAATTACCTAGCAGGGATCACATCAAAATATTATTTGTTCATTGAGGCGATTCCTTCCAATAAAATTCATTAGCAATAAATAAGATATATTCTTTAGAAGAAAGAATTAATTTATAATGGAGAAAGCCTTTAAGAACAAAAGCTATGAATCGATTCATACGTTTTTCGTTGTAACTAAAGAATTAATGTTGTATCTTCAAAAATGTTTCGTTAATTTGAAATAAAAACCTAACATCTAAGTTTTAAGTGAACTATGAACTTTTGATTTAAAAAAATTCTAGCCTCCTACCTACTCTTAATGCACGTTTTTGATGGTTATTTTATGATTCTTAATGATTTATTCCCCTGATTATGTAACATAATTAACTTTGGATTACATGTAAACATTACAAAGTAACGAATAAGCAATATAAAACATGGTACATTGATTTGTTCTTTATGAAATGAATAATGCTCTATGAAACACAACAAAGAACTGTGCTTGTCCTAAAGGGCACCTTTACCTTAGTTACTCTGATTTTTGTCTTCATATATCATTCTTCATAAAATTCTTATAAATTGCATTTCAGCAATGTTTTTCACACATACTGAAGTAAATCCCAGAGTAGGTCTATATGCGAAATGAGCTATCGAAGCACTTTTTGAATTACTGATACTACAAAGTAATCAAGTGTGTGAAAGGAAAGAAAGAATAGGAAGACCTGGAAAAAGAAAATAAGAAAAGAAGTTCAACATTATCATTCCTCGGTTAATTAACTCATAAGAGGTAATCATTCAAGCAGAACGGAAAATGTTAACTTTTTACTGTGTTTGTGCTTACTTTAGAACATGACCTATTCCTACTCAGGTTGCGGATATATTAATAAAGTTTTTTGAGCATTTCATCGAATTATTCCAATCGGATACGACGACTACTGTTGAGAATTCATCATGGAATCGTTCAAGTCTACTAAAGGAAGCAGAAGAAAGTATTTCGTTACGTCATACGGAATTAAGAAGCACTATTTTCCATTTTAAATACTTCTTTAGATTTCTACCTCCTGAAAATTTTCTCGACGATTACTATGATCTTCCTTTGGCATTTTGTTTCGTCACCCTAAACGCTTTTCAGCATGGCTTAAATCAGAGCTTGCAAAAGTCATTTCCATATGATAGATGCTCTCAAAAATCTAGGATGATTATTAAGTTTGCTCAAAACGTTTTAAAAATGGCAACAAAATGCTAAATTGTAATAAATCCATCTCCAAACATAATGCATAATAGCGTTTTAAATTAAACTATATTCTATTTGTAAACAGAATATAGAATAACGTTAACTTTGGCACACATACTTTCTTTCTTCTGTATTCATCAAACTATGGCATTCCTTGTGGAGGAAAAATAGTTTTCATTGAAAAATCCGGAAACGGCAATTTTTCAAACGGCAAGATGATTCATTTCATCTTGCTAATATTACATGCAGCTTGCTGTGTAAAGTTACATCCCTTTGGAAGACGTATCGTTGACGCTAGAAGTACTTTAATTCTTAATTATGCTAAATATGACAAATTTCTCTATTGAAATATAAACAATTACTTCTACAAATAATTCATTGCAAGTCTCCTTTCGGCGTGCGGCTATAAACAGCGACCGTTTGAGATAACTATTTAACTTATTGTTATCGGGCATCGATCGCGGAAAGAATGAGTCTCTAAAACGACTTGTCTTTGCATCTATTCATCTTCTTTTTTACTGATTGTCGAATCGATTGAGATAATAGGGAGAGTCGCATAATACCAATTACGTCTTCCACAAATCTATGAATTTTCTAGCAATCGCAGCCTAATTTCTAATCTCCTTTCTTTCAAGGATTCCCAACCTGCGCCCTGGAGAATTTGTGTCACGCTTGATTTTTTATGGTACAATTTTTTTACAAAGCGTTTCACCTTTCGCTACAATTTTTCGAGTTTCATTTTTCAGATCGGACCTAAGGCGACGTTTCAACAATAATTACAATATATCATCATTGAATTGAATCATTTAAAGTGTTGGGTGGGTTAAATATCCTGCATCGAAGGACTCCACCTACTCGTTTCTGCGTTTCCGATAGTCTTATTTACAAGGAATCGGAGGAATTATCTTTCTTTCGATAAGGCTGTCAACTCTCCGACTCTGAGAAACTTAAAATGAAGATCACGTGAATGATTTTTAATTGAGGCGAATGTCTTAGGGACACGTTGGAAAGTCTGTTCATTATGAGCAACATGAATTTCTTAAAGGTTAGTATTCCTTCGATTCGAAAAGAGTGCTATGAGGAAATCATGCCGATCAGGTCATACATTTTCAACGCATTGTGTGTGATCATTGGGATGCGTTAGAATGTTTTAACTCTCGCAGTGAGAGGTGACCGAGAAAAATAATAAAATAGTAATAATAATATTTTTGATAGAAAAATTAAGACCTCCAATAAATAACATTAATGAATAGCTACTATTTACCAGTAGATACAACCAGATAAATCCGATTAGCCGGGACCCGAACTCAGATCCTTGGGGTTTGAACAGTAGCTCGCTAACTACTTCACCACCACCGAAATGACATTTTCTGATGATAAAATACTAAAACATAGTCTTTGATTGATTAAATAATTGAAAAATATTTTTACTCAGATTGTAATGATAGGATAAAACTTATTGCAAAACATTGCAACACTTTCTCGTTCTTTCATTAGCGCTTTGTTAATAAAGTCTTAAAGAATATTTACCGAGCCTGGTGCCGCGCTTTGTACATCAACTGTGAAATTAAAAATATGGATAAAGAGGTCTCTTTTTGCTCCAGTTTTTGTCTGACTTTGTAAGCCACGACGAAGGCATTTTTGATGAGTCATTTTTGCTCCTTAGCTTGCCTAATGCCTCGTTTATCTCGAAAAGCTATTATTCAAATGAGAAAGTGTTTTCCTTATGATTCCTGAGATTCCCGCACAAAAGAGGTTGGTCCCTGTATTGTGTGGAATTTTCGCAAACAGGCTTTCGTTTGATGTGATGAAGGTGACGAAAAATTGCTTACAAAGTTAGCTCTTAACACATGAATGTGAGGGAATATTAATCTCGCTGGAATTTTATTTGCATGAATTACTTTTTTGGAGCTTTGAAAATGTAGCCTCCCCCAATCTCGTAAAAGTTTTCGCGTAGCTTTTGGGGAGCAATTCCCTTAATAATGAAGAATAATTTTATTTTAAATTAAAAGCTACTCCTTTGGCTTCTGAGATGTGGTATGCAAATTAATGGATTTCCAGAGTGCGATACTTGATGGTAAACTGAATCCAGTCTATACTATTCCAGTATGAAAACGTGTTCCACATTCTATATTATACAGGAGGTAAAATTGCATCCTAAAACATTAATACCTAGGATAGCGGTAATAGAGATAATTAAACGTACTGAGACGTCATTCTCCCCAAAAATGTAATATTCAAATTGTTTTTATCAACATTTAGACTGATGACTGATACTACCGCAACATTACTGGTAACGCCATCAGTGATACTTTGAAATTTGGCTTAGAATTATACTCTTTTTAATAAACTTGAAACATGCTCTCATGAAATGATGTTTCGAGTATTAACTGAATGATGGCGTACGCTCATTTTATTAGATAAAGCCATCACTATCATAAAAGGAATTAATAAAAATGCAACGAGGATGTAATCCTATTGCGAACTTCATGAAACCTGTGCCAGATATATGCATATAATGTTTGCTTTAACAGTTACTATAGCGCTGAGTATGCATCAAGTAACTGAAAATCTCCGGAAATTTGCTAGTTTTATATGAAAATCATTTTAAATCGTAATGGCGGTCCCAGCAGTCATAAAGATATTTGAGTTACGGCCATAAAAGCTGTGGGCCTCGTAGCACTTAGGGCATTAAAATTGAGCTTCGCATGAAGCTAAATGCATTATGAACGGCTATTTCACGTAAAATGTATGCACTTCCGACTCAAAAACAAAACCGTTAGTTGCGCTAAAAATTTAGACTGCGCTTCCAAAATCGTTCCTCAAAATGTTAAACGAAAACATTTCTAAAATTGGTTGTGGTCAAACTAAATAGTTTCTCAAACTGTTGGTTTTCTGATGATCGATTCGTATATTTATAAATTTAATAGCTGCAATTGAGAAAAGGAGAACTGGAGGAAGAAGCAAGCAAAATGGGACTGATAGTCAATACCAGCAAAACTAAATATATGGTTATGAACGCATCTGGTAAATCTAGAGCCATCCAGGACTTAGAGATAGGAGAGATAAAATTTGAAGGTGTTAAAGAATTCAAGTATCTAGGAAATATTATTGACAGCGAAAACAGAAGCATCACATGCATAAATGAAAGAATACAAGCAGGGAATAATGCACTCTACGCAAATATGAAGATACTTAAATGCAAGCTAATAAACAGAAACACTAAACTACAAATATATAAATCACTTATTAGGCCAGTAATAACATACGGAGCAGAAACATGGACACTCACAACGACGCAAGAGTATGCCCTGAAGAGATTTGAAAGGAGAGTATTGCGGAAAATATACGGCCCGGTTATTGAGAACGAAGTATGGCGAAGAAGAACCAACGAGGAAC